>JARFJB010000187.1:2380000-2405000 GCA_036346205.1 Vesta saturnalis
TATTGATTTTTCAAAAATTTTGTTTGAAAAATTTAAATTTATAGCTTAAGGTTTTTTGTTCAGAGTAAAAACATTGTGCATATAAACCCGAAAAACGTTAGGGTTACACTATAAATTTTATTTCGATCGACAGGTCATAGATTTGATAGAATTACGGCAACAGAATAGTGCATAAACCTTATAAAATATCAAATAGCTACTTTTAGCTATATTTTCTGCTTAGTCATCTGTGTTTTGCAATTTATATAAATAACCTGAACCGTGTTATCTGTCATTTGTAGGTATACAGTAACTTTGTAGGTTGAAGTGTGCGAACCAAAACATCAATGACAATATATCCTTTAGCAAAGCAGAACAAATATTAGTATTTATTTTACAAAATAGCAATCAATTCTTTACATAGATACCTTAACTTAGAACGTAAGTTTTTGAGTAAATCTGTAAAAAGATCTGATCTTATCACATCAGTCACTTAATGTAATTAGAAACATTAATTTTGAGTTATTATGTAGTTGGTTAGAGCGGTATTCTAGCAAAGTGCATGGTGTAGGTTTAAATCCTACTCGAAATAAACTTTTTATTTCTTTTTTAATAAAATTAATAATTTTTAATTACTAATTTCGGTAATTCGTAAGTGAGTACTACTAATATCCATTTATAGAATTACGTGAGCTAAATACGATATCTGGAACAAGCATTAATTAAATATAACAAATCCAAAATCAACTAATATTGCTCATAGCATAGCATATCATAGTTTGCTAAAACCCAATGGTTTCAAAAGCAAACTTTAGTGGTTGTATACGTATCCATTATGAATACTGCACGTATTAATAAACGCTGTAGTTTGTGAAGACTAGTTTCTTTTTGTTACCAGAACAGATAATAATTAAGATAAAATTGCTAGCATTAACCGTAAAAAACCTGCGAATATTACGTATAAATTGTGTCTCGTTAAACGCACCGTATTTAGTATTAAAACTAAAACATAGAAATAAAATTATTCTTTAGAAGAAACCAATCCGAAATCAAGCCACTGAATTAACTAACACATTAACAGTTAAATACTGATAAGGTGTTGGTATTAAGTATTGACGTCTATGCTAGCGCTCGATCTGCACACTTGTGTTAAGAGCTACATCGAAAATTCGTTGATTTCACTCCTCGGAGCAAATCACAAAAAAAGAACCTTACTGCGTATAAGAACAGCCGGATTTGTGCAGTTCTCACTGCCCATATCCGGTCTTCCAAAATGAGCGACGACGAGTCCGACTACGACTTTGACAAGACCGTCCGTAATGTTGTGCTCGACGCGGTCAAGAATGAAAACGACGTGCTGAAGCTAAAAATCCGATCCAAAGAGCTCGACATAAACCGACTCGATAGAAAAATCCAAGAGATGGAAAGAACCATGGAAAACCTCAAGAGCCAACCCCAGCAGAGGACAGTGCAAGCAGCCTCCTCAGAGGCATCACTCGACGCGTCGAATCCCGCAGAAACTCGCGACAGCGAAAAGCCCCCGCCGAGAAAGAAAAAAGAAGCGGAGCACGGAAACAAACAAACAATCACCCAAAGAAGAAATTATGGTAACATGCACGACACCTTCCGAACAAGAAGCCGGAACCGTAGAATCCGAAGACGACGGGGACTATACACCCGTTAAGAAAAAAGGCGGCGTCTAGCGTCAAAGTGTGGAAGAGAGGATTCCTCCTCTGATACTGCACTGAGAAGAAGATTACCGAAAGGCGATGGCTACCCTAGCCGGGCACCACGAGAAGCGGCGTAAAAGTACTGATTGATTCAGCAGAAGAATATAGAGCCGCAACAAAACCATTCGACAAAGAAAACCTTCAATTCAACACGTACATGCTCGAAGCTGCCAAACCCTTAAATGTAGTTATTGTGAGGATCCCGAAAGACGACCTCTCGGCGTAAATAATAGAAAAGACCTACAAGACATGGGATACGTGATTCAAAAAATCACAAGGATGCACGCAGGCCCAGAACGTAGAAAAACATTCATGCTCCTAGTGCACCTGGAGCGGAACGAAACGGCTAGTGAAATTTACAGCATTACGACAATCGGCTACTTGAGGGTTAAAATCACTGCATAAGAAAATGGCACGGAGCAATGTCATAATTGCCAAAGTTATGGTCACTCCACCAGCGGCTGCTACGCAAACCCGAGGTGCGTTAAGTGCGCAAAACCACATCACACTAGCGTCTGCTCCCTTACTCGTGACAACGGAGCACCAACCTGCTTTAACTGCTGCGGAGCTGTTCACAAAGGAACATCTCTCGGAACCAAAATCCCAGGTATAACCCATATACCGCGAAAAATCAATAATACGTAGATATAAGGGGATAGATCCCTAACATACCAATGACCAGTACCGTTCACCGTTCACCGTTATTAAGTAATACAAATAATTATTCCCTAAAATTATTATGTAATGAATTGCGAAAAAAAAAGTAATTTCAAATATATTTTTTTTTTGTGAAACAGAAAATTTTTCATTATAATTCAACCTAAAATATTTAACAAATTACACTGTCACATGTAAATACCGAAATTCCTTTTACTATCTCATAATTAAAAATATTTTACGAATGATAATGCGTTTTTTATTATAACCCACATCTGAAATGGAAAGTTACAGACAAGCCTGAGTTTAGAAATACACAAACGTTAGCATTGAAATAAATAAAATTTGGATTCCAACAATATATAAATAAAACATAACAAAACAACTTTAAGGTAAACGTAAAAAAATTTTCTTGAGTCGGAGCTAAGAACAGTCTCGATCAACTCACCTTTCAAACAAAAAAAACTAAATCAAAATCGGCTTCTCCGTTTGGGAGCTACGTTGCCACAGAAAAATACACAGATACACATGTTCATTTTATAAAATCCCTCTTTTTTCGTCGAGGGTTCAAAAATATATTCAAGCGCTAATATATCTAAAAAGTAGACAATTGGCTCCTATAAATTTGCATTCTGAGTGGACAGAAGCCTCCGTAATTAGCAATCAAGCCGTTATGTAAGTAATTATTATGTAGAGAACTGAGATAATTAAAAAATCAATAATTAATTTAATTTTAATTAAACTAAATTCCAACGCTCCCTACTGATCATACGGAGAATTGGAATTTCCAAAATACTCCACCACCATTGTAGCCGATTTCATACATACAAGTAGGTCGCTCAAGCTTTACCACATCTTTTTATATTGCGACATAGCATGTTTTGCTAAATGTACAGCAACTTATTTTGTATAGTATGAGGTAAAATATTAGTTGTGCTTACTGGATTAAATTGACTTCAGTGGATACTTACTTCACCAAATTCTTCTTTTATTTATAGATATATCAACTTGATTTTTTTCTACACACGAAGGAAAAGGTACTGTAAAGCTATAAAGGTTCCTTTTACGTTGTCGCCTTCAGGGGAGTTTTATAAAAAAACGCAAACTTCTTTAAATTGAGCAATTTTAACGTTCTGTAAATTAAGTAATGATAATAATTCGAAAATTGTATTTCTTCATAGCTTCAGTGATCATACCTTTGGGAATTGAAAAATAAACCTATTGTTCGAAAAAATTCCGCGACTGAGTAACCTTTCTGACAAAATGGATCATCGCGTCAAACCTCGAAGTTTTGCCACCGAGATTACGTAGGAGAATACACCCTACTACTGCATTCAGAGCGTATCCGATCGGGCGAACTTGTTCGAATTTATTAATTGCTGTTTCCACTGCGGTCCGCTAAAATCTCGCCTTAAGAGAGCATGGTGTTTATTAAAAATCATTCATTGAGTCATAATCAATCATTGGTGAAGGACCCGTGTTCGTAAAGTGGGAAACTGTGACATTTATCTGGCTCCATTATAATATAAGATAGGTATAATAAGATAATGGTGTAATAAATGTGTGTAATGTTCTCAAAACAAATCGTTAAACTAACTCGAGATATAACCCATTCACCCAAAAAAAAGCCTTTGTCCCAGTCGGTAGTTTAAAATAGGCCGGTTCGTGCTTTCGTTTTGCTTAATTACCACAATTTATGCTGTGTTATTTCCACTTAACATCAAAATAGAAACAACAATGTAACACTAATAAAATTATCTCGGACGCCAAGTTATTTTTTAATTATGCTCGGAATAACTAAACCGAGGTTTACAATAAAAATTTTACCAAAATGTGGAAAATAAAAAATATACAAACTATGTTTATTAACAGTTAAATTTAGGGTTATATAAAATATATCTTAAAAATAGCCTTATAGTAAGAAATCAGTAAACTGTAACCTGTTACAAAATATAATACATCTTCTTGAGAATCCCTGGTATTGTAAAGAAATAAATGCGGAAATGCAAACCAAGGTGATGTAATCCTTGTATCAATGTTGCGCAATAACAATGCTTTACGTTGTAAACCTTACCAAAATGGAATTTTATTTCTTATACATTGCTCTTCAAGAATTTTGGATAATCAAATGTTTATTGCATTCTCTCGAAGGTTCAAAATAAATAATGGGATCTACATTTAGATCAACATTAAAAGCAAGACGCAATCATAAAATGAAAGCGTACGTAAAAGTAGAATTATATGTGCAATTAAAAGTGGTAAAATTAAAGTGTCTAAGTAAAAAACAATAAAAATGCCTGCAAAAAGCAAATGTTTTAGATTTTAGTATTACGAGTTAAATATTTTTTACCATTAAATCAATGACATTTTTCACAAAATTTAGGTGGAAACCCAAAAATGGCTTCCTGCATCAAACAGTGTACCACAAGAAATGAAAAAATAGACGCTTAGGAAGTCGGATGATGACGCGTTGTGCGAAAATATGAGCAGAAAAAAATAATTTAAAGAAGTGGGAGGATAATCCTTTAAGGAGATATGCACTTAGGTTGCACCAAAATGCAAATTAAGTTGCCTATCACATACCTATATTCATTAATAATTAAAATTTTTTCTTATATTTACAACTAAATTACGGTATATTTTATACAACTCAAAATGGGTTGTTACACCCTAACCGCCCGTTCGCCCGAAACGATTTTGTTTCAGCAACTTCTTCAACTAACTTTCAAACCCTGAAGTTATCGACCAATGAAGAATCTGGAGCTTTCCGTTTAGAAACCGTATACGAGTTCACAATTGATCTAAAGACAATCTGGGCTAAAATGTATCTTTGGGTAGCGCCCGGGGCACTTTTAATCCGTATCAACGCCGATAACCACAAACCGTCATCTGTATTCCGAAGCGCAATTAAACACAAATACTTTGAATTATAATTAACCTAATAAAATGTTCCACTCGAGTCTTAATTTGTGCATTGTATAAAAGCAGGTGAGGTTTGCTCACCTGCAACCGAAAAACACCTTAACAACTTAGTGACCTTTAGTAACAGAGTATGAAACAGTTTTACTTGTATAATCAGTAATTGTCCGAATATGATATGCTACCAAATGGGAACGTTGGTTTGTTATGGTACCAGAAAAAAAAAGATAAAAGGAATGGAGCCTAATATCGAGAATTAGTAAAAAACACAACTTAACGTTTTGCTGTTTGTTGAAACCGAGTATTCACCTGGTACATAATGCATCGACCTTAGGTAGTACAAGTGGACATGCAGTTTATACCGTCGGTTCTGATACACCCTACAACATAAAAAGAGTCATATTTTTTTGCGCTCGACTACACCGGCTTTCGATAAAGTCAATGCAACAATTCTTCGGAATTGCAATGCGACACTTTCTTCTGGATTTGTTGTCAGCGTGCGTAGAAGTTGTAGTAAAAAATTTGTTATTCTTAGCTTTGTTGTAAGATTTTATAAAAATTGGGATATATTCAGTTATTAAGTTTGAGATGCATAGATTTAGTTCTGTTTTTATGGTGTATTTGACCATAATTGAGTTTAGTAGAATTTGAATTAGTTGGAGAATTTTTGCTTTTACTCGTATTTTTTGTTGTGTAAAATATGTTAAATTGCAAAATACATTCTCCTATATTTTAAGTTTAGTTGAGTACATTTAGTCATGGTAGGAGAATTTTATTAAGTAGCGCAGATTTTATAATAAATATCGGTTAATTCTATTTTGTTAAGTAGATATCAATTTATGGTGTAGTTTGAACGGAAATAACGCCATGACAAAGTGTTTGTGACTAAAATTGCAGTAGAAACTGTAGAAATGTCGTGTCATAGAAAAAAAATGAGGTGATACGAGAACTTAGCTTAGATAATAGAATTAAGAGTAGACGATTGTGATTTTTAAAGTATGTTAAATTAGGGTTGGGTTTCCTTAGCTTAGCGGCGACGAATACAGATTGGGTTATATTATTATTTTTACGTGAAGATAAATGTGCAAAGTAGTGCCTACGAAGTATTTTCCAGATGGTGTTTACAAAAATTGTTTCAGCCGGGCATTCATTAAGCGTCAAGCGTTGATTTGAGTAGGACTGGCTTAGGCAAATACCTGATGGAATGGCGGCGTTAAGTTAACCTTCTTGTCGAAGTTTTGCATAACTCACCTTGTTTCAGTAACTTTGTTTTCCCGATGCATTAGTATCATCAAGGTGAGAATACTCTTGAACGGATTTGTTATGGACTTTAGTAATCTTGTGGGGTAGGTTAACAAATGCGTATGCCGAAGGATGCCAAATGAGCACATGTGCTGTTTCTTATTTTTGGAGGTAACGTTAATGCTTCAAGAAGTTGTGTAACGCATTGCTGAATCTAGCTTTCAGCGTATACAGTAAAATATTGGGTATTGTGAAGAATTCATTTGGTGAAAAACGGCAGGTATTGAGACGACCAGCCATGCAATCTGAAACTCAGAGCATCCTTTACTGTTTATGCCTTAGTGACCTGAAAGCGCAAGGTGACAAAATTTAAATGTTTATTGATATTTTGGTTTTGCGTCAAATAATATTTTTGAACTCATTTGTTTTATGACGTACTATAAATTACGCGTCACCAGTATTTTAGTGTTTTAAAACCCACTTGTGTATTTGTTAAAGGCATATTCACAAAATTAGTCAGCTAGTCATGTCTATTTTTGGAGATATTAAATTTCTTGCTTAATATGAGCAATGGTGGCGTCATCTTTATTTTATTAGTGGTTATTTCTTGATAAGGTATAAATAAATATTTATATTTAAATAAAAGGGATTTCTTGGATTCAAAAGAAAGGAATTTTGGTGTTCGTGATTTTTAATATA
Source organism: Vesta saturnalis (assembly GCA_036346205.1). Lineage (NCBI taxonomy): Eukaryota > Metazoa > Arthropoda > Insecta > Coleoptera > Lampyridae > Vesta > Vesta saturnalis. The sequence goes on from JARFJB010000187.1 coordinate 2,387,227, forward strand.
TTTAAGGAGTGTTTACGATTAAACTGTATGCAGCGATAAAGCTTTGTTTGAAACATTAACCATTGTATATATGTGGACGATTATTTGCTTAAGGCTATTTAACCATGAAGTGGATTAATGAAGGCGATTAACGATGACACGTGAGATCGTTAATCGCGCATTAATACACCAGTTACTATCAATATTATTCAGAAAATCGCCTTGTCGTAATGAAAGTACAGAACGTCTGACAGTTCTCATTATTTCACGCAATACATTCATTGTTAGATGCTTCATAAAAATCAATACAGCGCCTCCTATCATTTAAATCGTTTATTAACAGACCCTATTAATGCATCATTTGGAGTTGCTTACTAATTCCCATTAATAAACGATTCCCTGAAAATGTAATTTAATAGAGGTTTGTTGAATTGAATTATTGAGTTTCTTTAAATATTGGATTTCCTTTTAAAGGAAAAGTATACCGATGCTAAAGGGCGTTAAACTTTTCTTTGGCTGTTATATTAATGAGTTGCTCAGGCATTGTAACTTAGCGTGACTGTTTCTTTTTTGTATTTTTATAACACCCTTCTGTTTTAAGGGATGGCATAAAAATAATTTTTGATTGCTACTCGCGGCTAACTGAGACGTAGGGGACGTGAATGTTTATATACAGTATTACCACACAATCAAACCAAAACAGGTGTTTATTCATAACAGAAATAAAATTTACAATACAATGCCAATAAAATTTAAAAAATTTGAAACTTAAATAAACTATATGAACTATGCAAACATAAGAATAAGTTCTGCTTTATCAGGAACCGCTGGGAGGTTAGGCAGTCCTCCTGCCATCGGTGTATTTTCGCGGCCTAATACTTCGATCTAAGAAATTAACCTCTTAGTGAAGTTATGCCCTTTTAGTTATTAATTTAATGTTTATAAGGATTGATGACATTTTATTTGAAAGTAGGGGATTTTGAACAAGTCGTCAGTAAGCACACCTTCAGAGAGAAAATGGCTAACTTTGTTTATGCCGGTATTAATCAATTACTGATAAAAAAATTATTATTTTAGAGGTGTTTTTAAAGTTTAATGACGTTTATGGGTGCTTTTATGCTTTTATTGAACAGTGCGAAAATTAGTGTTCTGGGTAATTTGGAGTATATGAAAAACTTGTGCTCAATTATTATTTTTTAATTAATTATTTGAACAATTAAAAGTACCGATTTTATGAAATGTATTGAGCAAGTGAGCTTTTTAGAAGTTAGACCGAACTTCTGTTAGTATTATCAAAGGGTACATGGGCAATTGTTATGTTTATTTCCGAAAGAAAACGACTTTACCAAGTTTACAGGTCGACGGCAATGTTTGGAGACTGAACGCAAAGAAGTCTCCAATTTTTCCGGAGACCAATACAATCCTTAACGTTCGTGATGCTTACACTGTTCTTTTGCACTATCGTATTATACTCTATTGAAATAAATTGATTTCTACTAAATACCTAAACGAAAAATCAAAAGCGACGTTTACATTTCGCGGCAAGTTCAACTTGTCAAATACCATTTTGTATTTTGTTACGCAATTTAGTTCAGATGTTGGTAAGTACAACACGTGGGTAAGTATTTACTTACCCTCATGTTGGGCCCATCTACCGGTAATAATATTTTACCGCCTTGGAAACAAATATTGTAAATAAATAAATGTTCGATCATACAAGAAGTATTTTCTTTCTATCAAGTTCCTTTCAATGGAATTGATTTGATAGTATAAATTTATTCAAAATAATTAAATTTTATGGTTATTTAAAAAGGAACATTAGGATTTTGTAAAAATAAGGGGAAACTAAATTTGATTTTAAGAATGTAAAAATTAACAGGGAATAAAATATGATTTCGGTATATACGGGATGAATTCCAAACACGTTCTGTATAAGCGTGAATAATTGTTCTGGTAAAAATAATGTTTATGGGATAACTTGGGGCTTTCGCCGAAATTAGCGAGGGTTGGAACCGTGCGATTTTAAACGACAGCTCGGAAAAGGGGAATGGTTTGAGTTGTAAGGTTTTGAACGATATCTCGAGAAAGCACAGGACCTGCTATACGCTAGTTGACTAACGCTTGTAGGGAGGTAACGAACACACACGGCTCGAAAACCTGCGAGTTCGGATCCAGATCAAACTGTTGGAAGCGGCGGGTAATTTGTTTCTGTGTATCGTCTGAAAGGTTTTAACACCTGCAGACGGGTGAACGTGTATTGGTGGTGTATTTGAATGCTAGATACGGGTATTCTAGTATGTTAGGTTGAAAGAAAGACGAGGATCAGGCTGGTAGTAACATTTCTACCCATATTTAGGAAAGGTTTCATTGATTTTAAAAACGACATATTCTGGAAGGAGTTGGTTGTTAGGGCGCATATCCATCTTTTCCTAAATAAGGAAAACCATTCAAGAGATATTTAGAATTCGTATTAACAACTAGCCAACATTTTACACCAAATTTAACAGGCTTATTCGCCATATATTGTGTAAATCTGCATCTAGCTTTAGTGGGAAACAGTTGTTCGCCTACCCTAATGTTTGTTTTACAGTTACTAATAAATTTATGCCATATTTCGGACGCCAAAGCAAACATCACTCACAAGACGTTCTTTTCGTGTTGATCGAATATCAAATCTTAAACATCTCATGAAAAAATTGCGGTCCCCAAGTAACAGACCATAAACTGTCAAACCGTAATGTTCTTGCGTCGTAAGCAACACGAGCTAGCAATATTGTACGAAAAGCGTCAAATTCTTGAAGGGGCAATGACCAGTTTGTATCACCTCCTAGTTGTCCTTTAGCTTCAATTTCAGTCCATTTCTGAATGTGTTTAGCGTTGTATTATCTATAAACAATGTAAATGCATTCAGCACAGAGTTAGCAAACACATTTATTTTTGCATAAGGAGCTGGTCCAGGAGTATTTCTCATAAATAGTTCTTTGAACTATACGGCCAACATAAGATCCAGTTGATTCCACAACTTCGCATACAATAGATTTGGATGATTGTTTACTCCTCAGAAGTAAATGCACGCAATTTTTTCGTTTTGGATGGTGTACAATGTCATCACTAAATTCATTAGATGTACAAGGATCAGAAATGACATTATGTACGCTGACATCAGATTCTTTACTTTGTTCACTACTTTTGTCATCAACAGGAATAGCTTCATCACTTTCAACATCTTCGGAGTGGTTATTTGCTTTTTTGGATTCAGATAAGTTTTCCAACTCCGCAAGATAAAGCCCGTTGTTGTGTAAAACCGCAAGACGACCACAAAATTTTTTCACTACGGAATTAACCCCGTAATAAGTACAGAAGTATCTCACAAGAACGTTCACTTGCAACCAATTTGAAATATCAAAGTACTTGAATACTCTATAGAAACAAGTTATAACTTGCATTTTTCATATCTCGGGCGCGTAAGTAAAAATAGCGAAGATTATTCATAATTTCGGACACGACTAAACAAGTTCTGACTTGCTGTAAACTCCTAAAAATTACCACAATAACAGTAAAATACATTGTTTTATCTCAACTTTGTAATTATTTTTGTTACGCAACCTAGAAACTGATTATGAACGTACCAACGGTCAAAATGACGATTCCGGCAGTTATATAGATACTAAAAAAAACTCTAAGACTGCTTAATTTTCTTAATATATTTTTTTATATTCTAAAAGTACATAAAAATCTAGAAAAGGTCATAATACCTCAACACCGTAACTCCAAGCACAACCGAGGAAGAATATTTTAAAGAAGGCACGCGGTCAAAGGGATCTTCTCTTTCTTCAGCTCTGGGTTTTATGTGTTTGTGATGTCTTTCATTTGTATATTGCAAGTGGTAACAGTTTTGATGTTACTACTATATGGGAAAAAATGTTAAGGTTAGTGTGTAATAGATTCAATCATAGGATGGGTAGAGTTGTCGGTTTTTGTTGCGACGGTTGTCATCGTTTTCTCTTTGAGGATTGGTTGGTGTTATCTTAGGATGTAAGGAGTGGTGCCTAGGAGTTCTTCGAACCCCTCTCTAAGGTTTTCTACTCGTGGTAGTAAAAGTTTAAATTTGGTTTTGGGTTTTCGTTGTAGACGGGGTTCGTTGGAGAATGGGATTTGTAATATTTATTTAGTAGGGATCGTGTCCCCGTTTACCCTGCGATTTGTGTATTTGGTTTGTAGTGTTTTTAGTCTGTCGGTTATAGTTCGACTAGGGAGTCTTGGCAAGAATGGCTCGGTCTGAAGCCGAACTGGCTCTTTTGGTATAACGTCGTTGGTTTCGAGATGATCTCTTAGCCTTTGGGACATGATGGTCTCTAGACATTTGCCCATACAACTTAAAAGAGAAATCTGTCTATAGGATGAAGGTTGGGAAGGATCAGATCTAGGTTTGGGTAACATCACGGTTGAAGCTGACTTCCATTCCGTCGGGAAATAGGATAAAGCAAGACATCTGTTGTATATTTGGGTTAAATGTCTAAAGGCGTTTTGTGGTTGGTTCTTGAGTATTAAGTGGTTGTATCCGTCTTGCCCTGGAGCGGGGGAGGTGGGGATAGGGATGTCTTGATTAGAAAGGGAAGGTGGTCGGACGTTATTGTTGTACCGAGATGGCAGTTGTAGTCAAACTATTGTGTTATTTGTTCGGAACATATTATGTGGTCGGGTAAGGAGCAGCTGCTATATCCTATAAAAGTGGGATGGATGTTCCTTATTTTTACTATTGTTAGGCTGAGTAGTTTGTCCGTTCGGGTCGTCTGTCATGTCTCCAGATTGTTAGTGCCTAGCGTTAAGGTCTTCGAGTAGTACTGCATTGGGGCTGTTGGCTCTATAGCGTAATAATGGAGAGGAAAGGGTGTTGTGTCCCGTAGGGTTATAATAGCAAAATATTATTATAGAGGAGGGAAAGAGCACCGCTGCGGCTACATATTCGAGGTTTTGAAAATGCGTGGAAAGGTGTAGAGAGCGGATGGGTATGGGGAGTGTACCAGGAGTGCAGTACCTCGTATTCCTCTGTCGGGGTTGTTGCGAAGCTAGGTATTGTATTGGGTTATGTTGAGGGTACCTCGGGTAGTTAGCTTTGTCTCTGTAATGGCTAATACTTCTATGTGGCCTTTGTCAAGGAGGTTTTTGATCAGGTAGCGTTTTTGTCGAACGCCACCCGCGTTGACTGTTCCTATCGTTAGATCCATTGCTGGGAGAAGTAAGTAGGGGAAGTTAGGGAATGGAGGAAGTAGTTTAGGAGTTTACTCCTGTCGGTAGTAGGGAGTGGTAAAGCCGGCCTTTGTGCCGCCCCACGCGCTGTAAAATCGCCTGCATAAGAACTCCCTGACTACGTAGTCGAGCCACTTCGTGATAAGCTCACGCCTATAGGGGAAGATAGTGAACATAGTGAAGGTTAGCGCTCGTAGGAAGGTGCTAATCCTGAGAAAGTGCTCGTGCCCCTCATCGTCAGTATCGAAGGAAGTGGTGGAAGCTGTTTCCAGCTTGGAGAGGGGGGGTGGCTTTGGTAGAAGAGGATGGGATCTCCCACTGTTTCTCACAGTCGAAACTGTAAGTAGGGTGGGAGCCGCCGCGGTTGTTACACTCTGATGAGGATGTGGAAGGGCAGGTTTGGGATTTGTGGCTTCCGCCACCGGAGGGGGACTTGAGGGATCGGGTAGGGCACTCGGCTGCTAGGTGACCCACTTGGGTACAGGTGTAGCAGTACTTGGGAACGGGATTAGGGGTGTGTGGAGGTTCGCGTTGGTAATGTCTGTGGTTGGGGGGGTTTCAATAAGAGCGGTATAGTTGTGTTTGAATCTAAGATTCACCCACAGGGGTTGGAGAGGACGTAGGGTGGTGTGCAGTTGCTTCTGGGAAGCAACTGTTTTAGGAAAATTGCTTAAGCAATATCGGGATTTGGGTTGGGTAACGGTGAAGGTCGCGGATGAGGATGAGGAGGACAACGAGGATACTGACATGATAGAAGTTGAGGGTAAGGGTGGCGTCCTGGTGGTCGATGTCACCATATTGGACGTCGTAGGTGAAGCCTCGCACCTCGCAGGATAAGGCTTATAGTTAGGAGTCCGCCAGAAATGATGGGTTTTGTTAATAGGTGAAGGTTATAATTTAATTTAATTTAATTCACCCTGCGGCGTTACTCTTCTTGTAATTGGCTCCTTCGGTTCTGGCTGTCTTCGTGGATTGTCCTGAATGTTCTTCCCGTTTCCTTGATGCTATTGGTGAATGCGGCGAAGAATTCGTGAAGCCCGGCACGCGGTTGATTAACTAATTAGAAGTAATTAGCGGTAATTACCCTACAACTTGTCGATTCGAAAATACTTAAAGAAATTTAATTAGAATTTTTTGGGATAGATTATTACATTTTGATTTTAGTTTATCACAATTAAGATAGGGACGGGGGTAGTTTTATTGGAATCAAAGAGTGAACTAAAGTTGATTTCACTAGAGAGAAGATTTCTTAATTTTAATTTTAGTCACAAGATTCAAAAGGGTACCTAGTAGAAAGTTGAGTCACTGAATAGTAAGGGTTTTTGCATTGTATTTTTGGAGCATTACGTTTTAGAATCGATTCAGGTAATCGTAGGTTCAAGAATTCATCCCTGTTTTATGCTAGTGCGCCCCTTATTGTTTGCGTACGTTTCACCCGAATTAAGACAGGGTGGCGTCCAAATCATTACCCGATCAGATATTACCGCATTATCGTAACTACAAAGTTTTAATAGTATCCACAACCTCACCGCGAGCTACTTGGCACCTTTGGTTATTTTCCGTGCGTAGTTCTAATGCCGTTTAAACCCGTTACATTGTAACTACGAGGTTCAATGCGTACGATTAATATTAATTATGAATAATACGCGGCGTATTAGTTAAATTTTAAAGCTATTAAAGTAGCACAAATTCCTTATTTAAAAATAACGCAATCATTCAACCTAATACAACAAAGAAGAATGAATGACAATAGGGCAATAGGAGTATAATTGAGTAGTATCTGAGGCATAATGTAGAACATAGCGTTGGCGGGTGATTTTTCAGCTATGTTTAGGTTTCTTCGCACAACGTATCATATATGGTACAAACATCACCATGTCGTGCAGCGGGTTTGGATAATATGTTATGTTCTGAAAACTTAGGCATAAGAGGAATCGAGTGAATAGAATGTAATAGGTGCTACTCTAAATACAAATTGTATATATTATTATTGTATATATTACATTATTAAGATGTTTACAATAAAATATGTGTATGTTGTTTTAAACCAAACGTTCTGTATAAGAAATGTAGAAATGCCGAAAAGTTATTACCGGATATGTTTTCTGTAAATTTGTATGCCTTTCAGCTAATTGTTTTTATCGTAGTTTATTAGTTTATTTGTTATAATACTATATTACCACTGTTCACATATATAGTTATATTTTACATTTATTTATATTTGTTATCATACTATATGCTTTGTTATGACTTCTTGTATATCTGGTACATTTCTGTAAGCCCTATAAGTGGGTTTCCTGTTGGCAATCAATATTATTATAAATTAAATTATAGGCTAGTGATTTCCTATTAAAGGGAAATAACGGCTAATGCCCTCAGTAAACATGCATAAGTGTTTTAGTTTGAAAATATTCATTGTATGAAAAATCAACGTGTCATTAATACACTTTATTGTCAACTAAATTTAGAAACGGTTAGGGAAGTTACTTGTCGGTACAAATACCGAGAGCAAGTGAAACGTCATGCGACTTATTTAATTGAGATGTAATTATCTGCATGAAAAGATTTTAATGGACATGGCGGTTAATGTACGAGGGAGTTTTTTATGCTAGCTATGAAAACAAGGAGTTAGAGGCTCAAGTTTTATTTTTGAACGTAAGAACCATTAACTGTAACACACTTATTCCAACGTTTTTTTAATAACGCTATAGCTTCGAAAATAATTTTCTTTGGTAATTCTACAAAATACGACCCACAGGGCTTTCCAAGTCGACATTCGATAAAAGGCCACGCCCTCTCAAGTATTTTTTGAGTTTTGAGAAGAGATAATCACAGGGGCGAATTCGATAATATAAGGTGGATGTTGTAATTTTTTAAAGCCGGATTCATTGATTATTTCTTGAAAAATTCGTGCTTTATGCACCCTGCAGTCGTGCAGCAGTAGAGTTTTGTGGGCAGAATTGTGTGGTTATTTTTATATAACCAATTGAAGTTCTTAATTGTGTCATTGTAGATATTCCCGTTTTGACATATACTCAATTAAGAGAATCTCTTCAGCATCCCAGAAAACCGTGGTAATCACTTTTCCCCTAGGTTTAAGAAAAATACATACAAATTCCGACTAGAAATCCTCATAAATTTGGTTTATGAACATAATCGTTTCTTTCGGAATTCTACTTTGTTTAAATTGGTCTTATTGTGCACGTCGTTAAGGTAAGAGTGATTCAAATGCTTACTTGTGTCTTATCTAAGAAATTACAGAGGTCCTACTTTCCTCTGGGGTTTCCGATAACTATAAATATAATGCTGTAGGCTTCCGAACTACTTCTTACATCTGGTAACCTGCTACATGAATTGGAAATTGCATTACGTTGGTGCCCACTAATAACACACACATCCATGATTAAAGCAGGGCGATTCAAAGCTAATTCGAACTTTATGTTTGCACTTAATGAATACAAATACACCAGATTCTATTTTAATATACAGCCCTGCCATACTCTTTGTTATGCTAACCTTTAAGTAATTAACTGGAATTTTGTGTTTTAAATGCTCCATTTTAGAAATAAACTTTTATTTGTGATTTTTGAACCATTAAGAAATGATAATGCAGGTCCAGCTTTACGAAAGATATACTTATTTGCCAATCCTTCACATAAAACTCTGTAGATAAAATTTTTTGAAATTCGTATCAAAATTTACAAAGTGCACAAAAAAGTGGAATTCGAGAATTGTCTTCTTGTTTTTGGGCATATGATTTTACAGTAATTTTATTAGTTGTTTTGAAACAAATATTATATGTAAAACACGTTGAGCAACAGGTAACAAGAAATAACAACAACATTAACAAAAGTACTTAATTAAAGAAAACATAAATAATAAAACTAGAGCAAATGCTCAAAGTGGCCACCGTCTTGATTGATACATTTCCTTGCTCTCGTTAATATGTGCCTTATCGATTTTCTAATAATGTCTGGAATCTTTCTTATTTCCGCACATGCGTTTTCTATTCTCTGTAGGAGTTCTTCTCTACTGTTTATTTCGGAACCTTTGATTTTAAGAATCCCCAAACATGATAATCAACGGGATTACAGTCAGGTGACCTTGAATGCCAGTTATTTGGACCATTTCTTCCAATCCATGTGTTCGTTGTCGTTTAAAAAATTTCTTACGATGAGCCGATGATGTGGGAGGAGCACCATCGTGTCGGAAATACATACCGGCGACATCGACATTATGTTCCGCTAACAGCACTAGTAAAATATTTTCAAGGAAATGTAAGTAGACTTCACCGTTCAGCCGGATTAAATTGTTGTCAATGACGCCGCACCAAACATTGACTGAAAATTTGTGCTGTGAATGAGTCTGTCTAGTACCGAGAGGATTTTCAACAGCCCAAAATATTATAGTTCCTTAAATTATATACTCCATCCTGTGTAAATTGCGCTTCATCTGTAAATAGGCATCTCCTTGTAATTCTTCGGTTTCGGATGATCCATCGACTAAAGCTCAGTCGTGCAATTTCATCACCCGCTACTAACCTCTGTACCTTTTTCACGTGGAACGGGTACAACTGATTTTTTTTAATCTGCGCCAAACAGTGGATTGAGGTACGTTTAATGCATTACTAATACGTCGGCTACTAACTTCTGGATTTGCTTCCACTATATCCATGATGTTTTGTTCCACATCGGCAGGTGTCCTTTCGTTATGTTCATTTAATTTTGCCGAGGGAAACTGGCCGTGTTCTCTCATATATCGAAAGACGCGACTGAAGGTCTTAAAATCGGGCGATCTTCGTCCTGGAAAGCGCCTATCGCATTCGATTTTTGCGGCATATCCACTACCATTACAAAAACCATAAACGTAGATCATATCGGTATATTCTTGATTGGTAAACTGATAAGGCATTTTATGAATTATTAAAGATAAATAGATCACAATTCGCAAGATTCAAACTTTTTGACACTCAACCAGTCACCGTCAACAATCATGTTTCTGTCATTGTCAAAACCTACTAGATACGAATACCTGGATATGTAAAGCTAGGTATAACATGCTTTCTGCAAACAGTTAAAAATACAAACGTTATTCATAGACAACTGAACAGAGTTTAGAAAGTGGTTCCTAAGTTATACGAAAAAACGCAGTTTATTCAATCTCTTTAACATATCGCAAAAACTAAATTTAATTTTCAGTAGTAAAATCATATGCCCAAAAACTAGAAGACAATTCCCGAATTCCACTTTGTAAATTTTGGTACGAATTTTAAAAAATTTTATCTACAGGGTTTTGTATGAAGGATTGGCAAATAAGTATATCTTTTGTAAAGCCGGATGTGCATTATCATTTCTTAATGCATCGATATATCCCACTAAAAACCAAGAACCCGTATATTAAATAAAAAAATTATTATACAGGGTGGTTCCGTATTTATGGATAAAAAACGCAATAAATTTTATTTCTTTACCGCAAAATCCTAAAAAAACTAAATATGAAATTAAAATTTTCGTAGTAAAGTCGTCTGGCCCAAACGTACAACCACACGATTAAATTCAGATTTTTACGCTCTTTTCAAATATGGCGATTAAATTAAAAAGATCAACTATACAGGGTGTTATTTGGAGGATGGAAGAGTTTGTGAATTTTTTGTAAAGCCGGACCTGGATTATCAATATTTTTGTAACATCGGATATCCCACGAGATATAAGGAACGTGTATACCAAATATAAAAAAAAATCTACAGGGCGGTTCGTAAGTTATGAATATAAAAAAAATGGTAAAAAATCATTGTATCTCAGATACAAAGGGCGTAAGACCTTAATATGTTTTTTTTAGAGTCAGATAGGTGACCCCTATCCACAGTTAAAATATTTCCCTTTACCAATGAATCACCTTGTGTATATATATATATATATATATATATATATATATATATATATATATATATATATATATATATATACAAGGGGGGGGGGACTTGTGGGTGGCCTATACAGTAACATAGTATTTAATTAAGGTATAAAGGCTGGTCTGCTTTATTTTCAAAATAATTGCCTCTTAATGGTCTTAAGAAAGTTACTTTTAACCGACGTTTGAATAATTTCTGGTCAACATTACTTTTGAAATACATTTAATTTTCTGTAATAGGCTTAATTAATGTTATGGTAAATTACCAAACGATAGTTACAATTATTTTGAATTTAAACATGTCTCATATCAAGAAAAGATTCAATTTGCGCTATATCCGGATTTCGAAAGTGTTATAGAAAAATATGCAACTGCGCATGATCAAATCACGCGTAAATGCGATAAACCCGTTGGCATTACGTATTGCCTTAAAGTTCTATTCACATTAGCGGTCTCGGTTCGGTCCGGTCATGGTCAAGTCACGGTCAAGGATTATGATGTACAGTTCTCACTACCGGTCTCAATCAGTCAAGTTCTATCTGCATCAAAACTTTAATAACTCACCTTGTTGAAGTTTTCCCCAATTTCTTTCCATAAATTGAATTTATAAGTCGCATCACAATACTTTTTGTGTGAAAAGTCATATAAAACTTTATTTTCACGTACAAATTCAATTAGAATTTCTTCGTCCATTTCACAGTTTTTTTAAAATTTATAATTTTACATCAATTATTTTTTTTAAGCTAAACAAAACAATCAAAACAATGGATATGACCGAGATTAGCGCGGCGGTTGATGTTCACGTAGGCAGTCTCGATCAAAAAGCTCGTGACTGCCGCGGTCTAGATCGTGTATCGACCGGTCCAGACTTGACCGGACCTGACCGCGACTTGACCGTGCTCGATAGTGTGTACGATGCCGTTGGATTACGTACTACCGATGTTGCCCTGACCGTGACTTGACCATGACCGGACCGAACCGAGACCGCTAATGTGAATAGAACTTGATTGATTACGCAATTTCAAGTGTACATAGAGAAGATAAGATACGTATACAGTGGTTTATAAGAGAACTACAAAAGTTTGGAAAATTACGCCAATCAATAAGCTAATTAAATAATTTTTTGCTTGTAATAACTAAATATTTCCATTAATTGCTAATGATGCTTTTAAATATGAGTAATAAACGATTTGGTGTAGTATTTTACTCAGGACAGAATTGTCAATCGCTGGGAAAGGGAATCAATCGCAAAATGTAGAAATTAAATTTCCATTGTACTTATTACAACATTTAACCAATATAGCTTCAATATTTACAAGGTTGCAGTTACATTGATTGGCAAAATATAGTTAATTTCAATAAACCTATTCCTCGACAGAAAATCAAAGATACCTAATCTTTAGCATACCTGCAGTAGAATCGGTCTGATTGTTCAAAGCTTTAATTGGTGACAGGATTTGTACTTAAGGAACCTGTTGATGGACTATCAAAATATCAAATTACAAACTTCCAGACATTTAAATTTTACTTACATTTTAAGTAAAATAATGTCTCCGGAACATATAAAATAGTTTTGGCGTAAACCTTACTACTATTAAGAACAATAATTTTTTATTTACAGTTTTGTTCTCACTTATGCCAATACCCAGAGGAATAGAAAATGCATCAATGCATTGAATTACTGTTCACTAACCTATAGATAATATCAGACTTTAACACCAAGCCGATACAATACAGCTATAAGCTTAGTAGCTTATTTAAATTAGCATTTGTATTTGAGTATATCAATGCAGACTACAAATTAAAATTGGCAGCACTATTCTCTTGAAAATTACCAAAAAATACGACAAAAATCATTTAAATATTTGCAGATATGATTATATTACAACATAGTTATGTTTGTGATATAATTATGGTACTTCCTATATGTGATATAATAAGGGTAAGACAAACACATCGCAGTTAATCACTTATTTTAAAGCAAATAAACGTATATGAACACTAAAACCAACACATTAACTTACTTAGACGTATATACGACTATGGTGTATAAATAATTGTCAAACTGTTGGTATAAACTCGCTTGCATACATCTTATTGTAAATATTTCCTATAGGCTTACAGAATAAAACTATAATTACTCACTTTACTTATGGTTTGCTAAGCGAATTATAATACACGTTCTACAAAAAAAAAGGACAAATCCTTAACAATTTGTTATCTATAAATTTAGCAAATTTAGTTAATAAACTTTAATATGGCCAGACTGCATAAACTTTAAGCCAGTATTAAAAGCACTTAGACATTTATAAAATACTAAAGCGTGCAGAAATTAAATAAATTTCAATGAACTAGATTTGAAACACAGATGGTTGTTGTGTGTAATATAGGTAGATAATGATTATACAATATGGCACACCATTAGTGCTTTATTATTTGTGTTAATAATCTGCATTTGCTTTTACTTATGTACCTATTAGAAATTACAATGTCTATTTTCTTTTTCTGTTGAGTAATTATACAAATAAAAAATATTAAAAAGTACAAACCGTCCATGATGGTCGATGGAGCATCATGTACATAAACTAAGTCTAAATTTTAGGAAAATAGAGATTGTAAAGTAAGTTACCGCAATTATTTAATGTTAAAAAGTTATTAATTGTTACTATCAATCATGCGTAGAAGGTAACTATGTAAAACAGTAGTCCTAAAACAGTAAAACAATATAAATTTTGTGACAACAATCAATCGAATTGCTTCCTGAAGATGGACTCCTGTAACTACGTTGGCTTTGTAACATCATTGACCAAATATAAAATGCCACTGTCTTTGTCAACCTTTACTTACTTTGAAAATAATTTTGGAGTTTCGATGTAGATAAATACAGCTTTAGTCATTGTCAATATCATGTTTAAATTTCACCTAAACAAAACTAGACATTTTTGAATTCAACTATAAATGACGTCTAACATTCTTGTAGCCGTTTTTTTTATGCTCTTTCTTTTACCTTCCAACCTACATCTACATACGTTGGTATAGAAGGTTACGTAATCGAATGTTCTTTAGAGTAGTTACAAAACGTCGCGGCACACGAGATGCGCGGCGCGATTTTCTACAATTTGAAAAACTTAAACGATGTTATAATCGGGAAACTTCGGTAGCAAAAATTCCATCCTAAAAATATACGGCAAATGAATTTCAGTAATTATCGATTTTTTTAACGATTGATATTGTAACTGAATATATTTTTATTGAATGATCATTTGTAACAGTTTCAATTTAGGTATGTAAACATAACCTAACCTGTTCAACATCAGCTGTTTTTATCAAGGATTTGCAAAAATAAAGTACAACGTTTTATAAACTTTTAATTACACACAACAGATAGGCAGAAAATAGGAATAACTTCTGATAAGATTTTTGGTTGTTAATCTTAGGTAAATAGGTAAATTCTTAAAACTCATCGTTGACCGCAGGTCTAGATATTTAAATTTTTAAGAACCAACAACAGGAATCAATCAATTAGCGTCATTACATTAATGTATGTGTCAGAAAGTGTTATTACAAATACAAGTATTTACTCAGTTCGCACTATTAGTTTATTGTGCCACCTAGAAGGCTTGAAAAATTATTTGTGCAATAACTCTTAATTTAAGTAGGTGTAAATGTGTACTATAAAAACTTGAATGAAGTTTCTCAATGTGATTATAATATTGTAACTGGAAATACTTCTCATAGGACAGAACACAAACGTTGAAATAACTACTACGTTTCACAGAAGTGTACAACTAAATGAGACCCTCCTTGGTTGGCCGGAAACCATTTTTGTGGAAGTATTTCAAATTTTAATAATCAGCTCTTCGACTTCATCAAAAAAACCATCTTTTTCTAAATATTCTTGTTCAATCTTTTTCGTATGTTTGTACACAGCTTCCCATTCTTCACGACCAGTTGATTTAAATTTATTCTCTGCTAATTTCCACAGATATTCAAATTTAAACGTAATATCTTCCATACATAACGTTTAACTTGAGTCCATATCTTGTTAATTGAATTTAGCTCTGGATGGTAGGGTGGCAACCTTACCACAGAATGACCATGTTCAGCCATCAACTTGTCGATTAATTTTTGAACAGGTTGATGAAGTTTAATTTTCTCATAGAGATCGAGTATTGTCTCACTTTGTTCAAATGCAATCCCACGTTCGTTTAACCAGTTCTGCATTTCACACTTTTTCCAGGCACATGCTGGATTAGGTTCGGTAGATATGTTGTGGTAAGATGCAACATCAACCACTAACACAGAATTAGGTTAGAGATTGGGAATACGTATGATTCGTCACCATAAATGATGGTTCTGCCCTCTTCTCTGTGCTTTTTCATTTTCCTTAAAGATGTGGGGTGTTCGCCCTTATTGCGGAAGTTTCCACCAAGACCTGCCTGTTGCCTATAGTTTTTTGCCATTTGAAAACCGTGTTTGTGCGTGTGCGTGTGCGCGTGCGTGTGCCTGTGCGTGAGTGTGAGCGTGTGCGTATGCGTATGCGTATGCGTGTGCGTGTGTTTGTGCGTGTGCGTGAGCGTGTGCGTGTGCCTGTGGATGTGCGTGTGGGTGTAGGTCTGCGAGTGTGCATGTGCGTGTGCGTGTTGGCGTGAATCTGAGTGTGCTTGTGCGTGACATGCACCGAGTGTACGTGTGCGTGTGCGGGTTGGGTGTGTCTGTGCGTGTGTGTGTAGGCCTGCGAGTGTGCGTGTGCGTATACTTGTGCGTGTGCGTGTCAGTGTCCGTGTGCGTGTGCGGGTACGTGAGCGTGTACGTGCGCGTGCGCGTGAGCGTGTGCGTTTGCGTGTTCAAATGCGAGTGCGTGTGCGTGCGAGTGTGCGTATGGGTGTGCGTGTGCGTGCGTGTCTTCGTGTGCGTGAGTGTGTGCGCCTGCATGTGAGTGTACGCGTATATGTCCGTGTGCAAGTGCGAGTAGGTGCCTGTGCGTCTTTGTGTAGATCTGCCTGTGTGCATGTACGTGTGCGTGAGTGGACGGGTGCGTGTGCGTGTGCGTGAGCGTGTGCGTGCGCGTGTGCGAGTGCGTGTGCGTGTGCGTGGGTGTGTGCGTCCGCGTGCGCGTGGTCGTGTACGCGTAATTGTACGTGTGGGTGTGCGAGAGCCTGTGCGTGTGCTTGTCCGTGTGCGCGTACATGTGCGTGTACGCGTGCGTGTGCGTGTGCGTGTGCGTGTGCGTGTGCGTGTGCGGGTGCGTGTAAATGTGCGTGTGCGTGTGCGTGTGCGCGTGCGTGTGAGTGTACATGTGCCTGTACGTGTGGGTGTAGGTGTGTGCGTGTGCGTGTGCGTGTGCGAGTGCGTGTGCGTTTGCTTGTGCGTGTGCAAGTGCGTGTGCGCGTGCAAGTTAGAGTGCGCTTAAATTCCCGTGCACGATTGCGAGTACGTGTGCGTCTGCCTGTGAATTTGCGTGTGAGTGTATGTCTGCGTGTGTGCATGTCCGTGTGCACGTGCGTGTGCGTGTGCGTGTGGATGTGCGTGTGCGTGTGCGCGTGCATGTGAATGTACTTGTGCGTGTGCGTCTGCGTGTAAATGCGCGTGTTCCTGTACGTGTGCGGGTTCCTGTGCCTGTGTGTGTGGGTGTAGGTCTGCGAGTGTGCGTGTGCCTATCCATGTGCGTGTGCCTGTCCGTGCGCGTGTGCGTGTGCGTGAACGGGTGCGTGTGCGTGCATGTGTACTTTGGCGTGTGTGTGCGTGTGTATTTGCGTGTGCGTGTGCGTGTGCGTGTGAGTGTGCGTGTGCGTGTGCGACCGCGTGGGCGTGTGCGTTTGCGTGTGCCTGTGAATGTGCGTGTGGGTGTAGGTCTGCGTGTGTGCGGGTGCGTGTGCGTGTGCGTGTGCGCGTAATATAACGTGAGGGTGTGCGAGAGCCTGTGCGTGTGCGTGTGCGTGTGCGTGTGTGTGTGCGTGTGCGTGTACGAGTGCGTGTGCGTGTGCGTGTGCGTGTGCGTGTGCGTGTGTGTGTGTGTGCATGTGCGTATGCGTATGCATGTGCGTGTGCTTGTGCTTGTGCGTGTGCGTGAGCCAGTGCCTGTGGGGATGGATGTACGTCTGCGTGTGTGCGGGTGCGTGTGCGTGCGCGTGTGCGGGTGCGTGTGCGTGCGCGTGTGCGTGTGCTTGTGCGTGTGCGTGTACGTGTGCGTGTGCTGTGCGTGTGCGTGTGCGTGTGCATGTGCGTGTGCGAGTGCGTGTGCGTGTGAGTGTGCGTGTGCGTGTTCGTGTGCGTGCTCTTGTGCTTGTGCATATGTGTGCGTGTGTGCGTGTGCTTGTGCGTGTGCGTGTACGTGTGCGTGTGCGTGTGCGTGTGCGTGTGCGTGTGCATGTGCGTGTGCGAGTGCGTGTGCGTGTGAGTGTGCGTGTGCGTGTTCGTGTGCGTGCTCTTGTGCTTGTGCATATGTGTGTGCGTGTGTGCGTGTGCGTGTGCGTGTGCTTGTACTTGTGCGTGTACGTGAGCCAGTGCCTGTGCGTGTGGATGTAGGTCTGCTTGTGTGCGGGTGCGTGTGAGTGTACGTGTGAGTGTGCGTGTAGATCTGCGTGTGTGCGTGTGCATGTTAGTGCGCGCGTGCGTGTGCGTGTGCGTGAGCG
>JARFJB010000187.1:2407500-2465000 GCA_036346205.1 Vesta saturnalis
TCTTTCGTCTGCTTATGCTTTTTTACCACCATTATTACCAATTTTTTCACCGTTTACAAATCAGCAGTTTTCAAGACTACCAACATTTATCAAATAATTACTAGGCTGTTACCTACCTGCATTTTAAACACCAAATTCGCGTTTTATAAATTTGTGCAAAATGCCATTTTCTCTAGAATAGAATATATTTATTTTTCAATCCTATTTCCGTAATAGAAATGAAGACGAAAATGGAGCTTGGGTGTATTCAATTCGCTTTTGTATGGAAGAATTTCGAGAAGCGTATCTTGACAATGATCCCGATTATGATATTATGCGCCGCCATATTTATTGTGTAATTGAGAGGATTAATATACAGGAAGGGTTGGTTCTTGAACAAAGTTCTCAAAAGCTACTGGTTTGTCACATGGAGCACGTCACACAATTGTAAAGAGGAAATTACTATTCTATCCGTACAAAATAAGATTATTACAATAACTGCATTGTCCCGATATTTAAAAGCGTATAAATTTTGCAATTGATTCGATCTATATCTACGAGACGATAATTTGTTGGACAAACGTTATTTCTTCGATGAAGCATGGTTTCACTTAAGTGGTTACGTCAATCCTCAAAACTATCGAATTTGGAGTGCAGAACACCCGCATTTCTACCAGGAAGCTCTGATCCATCCTCTTAAAGTAGAAGTGTGGATAGCGATGTCGAAGAGGCGAATTGCTGGACTAATATTCTTTAACAATGCGGTTAATGCTGAACGTTATCCTGCTATGGCACAGGTTTTTATTAATCAACTTCATCATGACGAATTGCAAGAGGGTTTCTTTCAGCGCGGCAATGTGCCACTGACGACTTAGTACACAATTTATAAAAGAAACTTAATTACGTTTCAATTACAAAATTGATTCTTTGTGTAATTTCGAATACATTTAAAATACTTGTGTGAAATTGCAACAAAACGAAATGTTTAAATAATTTATTAAAATGTTTTAGGGAAAGATATTTTCAATTATTTTTAGATATTAAATATTAGTAAAATTATAAGCTAATAATTACGAGACATAATTTTAAAGACTGCTTAAAATGTATTTAAAATATACATATTACAAAGCAGTGTGCATAGTTATCCTTAAAAATTCATTGTTTTATTTCCATTTTGTAGTTTTGAAGGTCATGTGTTGTCCACGCCAAATATTTAGTTGGATTTGGAGCTATCAACTGAAGTAAAATAATTTTCAAGTTGCAAATTCAGTATTATTATCTAAAAATAGGAAATGAAAATGAGTACAAAGGTCACAACAGAAATTAACCACCAACTGGCGACAATGAGACCAAAGAAATCAAAAACGACGTGATGAAATCAGTTGAAAAAAGTTAAGGGAAATCTGTAGTAGCAAATACTATCATGCGAGGAACCGAACGGTAAGCGAATAAAATATGTAAAAGGAGCAAGGAGGTCAAATGAAAGCAATTTCCAATTAAAGAAAATTTGCGGAATACGATAAATACAACGGAACACGAAAGAAGTTAGAATGTGAATTAAACAGGCCAAAGGGGCACTATAGTGGAGGAATCACAAAAACTCTTCTATGGCACACTCAAATAAACCAATAAAGCAATATACATGTCCAATATAACAGATAAAAGCGGACATATAATAACAGAAGAAGGTAATAGAACGATGAATAAAGTAGCTTGATGAGTGTCATACATAGCTGAATAAAATATAGAAAAAGAAGAATGGGACATGGAATCAATATTTGAATATGAACTAGGAGTAATAAAAATTGTTAAATTACACTAAGCTCCGGACAGGAACAACGTTATGTCATTAATCTCAAAATATATGAGAAAAGAAAGGACTGGCAGATTGATAAAAATAATGAACGACGTAACAAAGAAGGCAAAAGTAAGAAAAGATTACAAAGCAGACAATATCTGACCTGTAACAGCAAGGACTGAAATAATTAATATAAAATATTTAATCATGGGGTGCGGTGTTTTATAGAGACTATTCTAGACATACTTCCAGTTATACCTAAATAGAATAATTCTGATTAATCGTTTATTTGGGAAGGTTGGCACATACCTTACGTCATCAATGCAAATCCTTTTCTCAATAAAAACCCAAATTTTCTGTTAATATAATTTAACAAGCCCAAAGAAGCCGCGATGTATAACCCTGCAAGCGACCTAAAGATTTATTGCCAGTCTTTCTGTTTTTAAAGGAGCCCAGTTAGTTATATGAGTAAAACACTCAACACCACGATAATGCTAGCAACATTTCCCAATTATCAACTTTAAATAATTGTATATAGTAATTATTTTAATTAAGATTGCTAATCGCATCAACCCGTAATTAATAGCAAGTATTTTCAAACCCTATGCATATTATATGTAAGTTTCGAACTCTAAAATCTAATTTTAAAAGATCGCTCGTTATAAGTTTGTTTTGGTCGTTAGATTTTATTGTCCATAGTTAAGTTGAACCTACACGTACGTTTAATAGTTCTATAATTTGAAGTAAAACAGTCCCTGCATCTGTAGCATTATTATCTTAATCCATGATAAAGAGTTAGCTGAGACGTTGTAGTTACCATTTATTTTACTTACTGTAAAACCTTATTCTGCTAGTAATAGTACAAGCTTATTTACATTTAAGATGAAGAGTTAGTTATAACAAATAAGTAACTTACTGATGTGTATCAACATTAAATATTGCACATCCTAAATATATCATTTCCTTCTTTAAAATACACATTATATGAAAGTTGACTTTAAATTAATTTTTTAACCTATTTCGTGGTTATATTGAATTGGGCATGTATTTTTTTCAAACTATTGCGAGAAACCATCACGTTATATTAATATGCAAAGCAAGATTACCTGATGAAGGTTTTGGGATAGCGTAGAAAATGAATTTGGGTTGGTTCTTAACCTTATAGGTAATGCTGTCACTTGAAATTGACTGTTATTTGTTAATGCTGTGTATTTCTTGTTTGAAGGATCTATTTTTCTGATAATGGCTTTGTGTCTGATCTAAATGTGCGCAATAAATTGAATCTCTTAAAGAAATGTCTGTCACATTCAGCAGAGGCTACCTAGCTTTCAATATATTTATTTAGTTCTCTATAATGTGCAAGTATTCGCCATTATTGGTCCTTCCTTTGCTAGCTATCAATATATGTATACTATTAAGATCTACCTCTTCCATTACACCATTGTTTAGTTTATAAATAATTTATTTCAGACCTTTTCGCGCACGGTACACACCTCTTGTACAGCTTAACTTAATCTTTCGTATTTTCAGCCTACAGACAGTAACTGTATGACCGTCGTACTTAGTCCATATTAATCATAATAAAATCTTGGTTACGGATGTTCTGAAAACGCTTATGAAAAGTTTTAATTTAATGAATCAAGCCATTATACACTTATTTAATGCTACGTGCTTAATCTATTATATTTATTTGTTCAAGACAGGATAACGAGCGTAAATAAATACGGTTCCTCTGCATAGACCAATTTCTTACAGTGCTCTCATTTTCTAACGTATCAGTCTTTCCGGAGAAGTGCAGGCGGATCTTGAATAAATCTACAATCATCCCATACATGGAGCAATACCAGAACTTACCCACCTAATAACGGACATAACGAACACATTACCAACGAAGATCATAGACACAAACAGAAAACCACTTCCACTCACATACTAAGAGAATGCAGAAACCCAGCCCTCAAAGCAGAATAGAACAGACTTAGATAACATCCGCATTACGCAAGAGAACTGGATATAAATAACATCCAATCTAGACTATCGAAACGGGTCTAACTTTTGGCATAAGTCCTTACCAAAACAAAAGACATCACAACGTTCCCACTTAATAGATCTCCAAGGTAACCTTACTTTCGCCGATCATGAGAAGGCTTACCAATTCAGCCTACACGTTCAAGACGCTTTCTCTATACCAGATGATCCGTCGTTCGATAAGGACCTCTGCCTTGAGGGTCTCACACAGCGCAACGATTCCCCTTAAACTGCGCTGGCAAATGTTTAGAAGCAATCATGTGCAAAAGGCTAAGAAATTGTCTCAAAGCCAACGACTTCAATTCAGACAGCACATTCGGATCCAGATCTAAACGCACATGAAGTTGTACACCGAGGTTTCCAAATCCCTCAACTATCAAAACTGCTGTCTAGCAGACAAACTCTGGCACGCCGTATTAATGCACAAAACATAGCTCTAAACATCCCAATTCACTTCATCCAACTCCTCCTTTAAAACTTGTCTACCAGGGCATTGAAGGTCAGGATAGACACAACCAAATCTGAACCATTCACAACAGACGTACCTCAAGATTCAGCCTTAGCCCCTCTGCTATACTTAACCCATGCTCACGACATTCCATTACCTACTAATCACGATGTCACAATATCCCAATTTTCCGACGACAACGTCATGTGGGCGACTAGCTGGAAAAGCGAGATCGCAATCAGACCTCCCTCACAACATCTCCAGCAATCCTCCAACTGGGCCGACCAGTAGAGAATTAGCAGTAACTCTAACAAAATACAAAAAATACTATTTCGACATCCCAACCTAACGAGTCAACCCCGATATAAACCTACAAATAAGCGACGTACACCTTCAACTACAAGACACAATAGTATACCTAGGACTTACCTTCTCCAAACCCTTCACTGATAGGACGACTTAAAGGAGACTTTAGACAAGGTGCGTAACCATATGAACTAGCCCTTCGAAGGCAAGAAAGAGGCGGCCACCCCAAACCCTCACAACACAGATACAAGACATATAAGACCACTACTAGACCACTGCACGCCATTATATGCCACCCTCATAAATAGTAACCTAAAACGTATCGCTGTCTGTGCACAACCTATCGCAAACATACTTAAAACGTTGCAAACAAAATACACCAGTTGTCATATAGGGCCGGCTCTGCCTCAGTTCAAGGTCACTCGCACTCGGCTGGTGAGAAATATTAAAGTAGAGTTCTTCAAGGTCAAAATTTCAAGGCGAAATATAAATCTAAAAATACAATTTTCAAGGTCAATGTTCATTGCCCTGCAGGGGTATCACATTTCGATTCTTAGGAATCTAAAAATAGAATTTTCAAGATCAAAGTTTACTGACCTGTAGGGTTATCATATTACAATTCTTAGAAATCTAAAAAACAGAATCAATTCGTGGAAACAAGAAGGATGGCAGGTTTATTTCTATGCTAAACAGTCGGTAAAGGTTGCATGGTTCCTGTATTGACTAAATTCAGTATAGTCCTTCAACGTCAAAATTTATTGGTATCATACTACAATTCTGAGAAAACAAGACGAATAACATGTTGTTGTCTATGCTAACAAGTAGGTCAAGTTAAATGCTTCAGCTATTGGTCAAATTGATTCAAGCTCTTCAAGGTCAAAGTTGATTGGTGCGGTCTTAGAAATCTAAAAAAATAGAATCAGTTCTTGAAAACAAAAATGAGAGAGCCTTTTTGGTTTCACACTTTCTCGCACATATTGTAAAAATAAGTTGGCACCTAAGCTGGTCTGTTTTGATCTGGTGCTCCATCACTATTGCAATAGTTTAGCTTTACATCCTGCTTCACGGAATTCAAATCGGACTTATAGCTAATTTCAAACAGTAACGTTTTAAATTATGGTTGAAATGAGGTCAATTGGGCTTTTTATTAACAGAAATAGTAAAAGTAGTATTATGAAGGTATATTTTAGAAGAGTTTGAAGTAAATCATGAAGAAAAAAAAATTCAACAGCAAAAGTGAATAATTTTCTG
The DNA here is from genome assembly GCA_036346205.1 of Vesta saturnalis. Classification (NCBI taxonomy): domain Eukaryota; kingdom Metazoa; phylum Arthropoda; class Insecta; order Coleoptera; family Lampyridae; genus Vesta; species Vesta saturnalis. The sequence continues at coordinate 2,413,311 of JARFJB010000187.1, forward strand.
TCTTGTATATAATAAGTAATAAAGCCTATAATTTTTATAATTTTATAATTTTAACATGTATTTAAACAGAAATTTATAATTTTAAATTCATTGTTCCTAGAGGTAACAAAAAACGCAACATTAACAAATTTTTACATCAAAATAAGCGCCCATTAAGGAAAAATGTGTCCTAGACTTGAGCACCTTGTTGTATAAGCTTTTCATAGAAACACGCTAGATGGTAAGATTCAAGAAATTCCAATCTTATAGCCTCCTACTCCTCCTGATGTTTACCAGGACACCTGTTCTTAATTGTAATGAGGTCATATTGTAACGATCCCAAAATCCGTAAATTCATTTTTAATTATCAGCTTAAAGTTATTCCTGTTCATAAAATAATGATTTCCTCTTCTTCCGTAGTTAAGAAATCGTTTTAAATTTTGACGCAAGACCCAACCAACGCGCCACCTTCATGCTCTCACCTAATCACATTAGATCGCGAAAGCGCAACGCGACATTAATTATCCTACTACTTCTTTGCCGAAGTCCTCACCGACTTCATTATTTTACTACCTCCGAACGTTTCAATCACTTCCGTCCTGCCTTCGTTCCTGACTTCTATTTCGACCCAGTTGGAAGCAGAAGCCGTTATTTCTACCATTTGACCCATTCCAAGGTAAGTTATAAATTTTCCCATTATATTTACCAGACCAGTTTTCTGCTATAATATTTATTTTCTGCCTTGGAAAATTATTAATCGATTCCGTCTGCAAAACATCGCCATGACAGTACTCTAAACACTTACTCGGGAGTATACACATCGTAAACAAAAACACTTTTACACAAAATCCTACTCTTTGCTTTCAGCAGCTTTCCTCAAAAGTACGGAGAATTACTGGGGGACGCCCGAAAGGTGTACGCCTGTGTTATAATTTCTCTACTTTAGCTAGTCTGAAAGGTGTACGACTGTTCAGTTTAGCCTCATTTCAATTAACCAAAGAGCGTACGCCCGTTTGATTAATCAATCATATCCTACCGCCAAGTACCTAACATATACACGACCGATCTGGTAAACCAGTAAAACCGGCAGACAGTTAATCGTACAATATTCTCCAGAAAATCCAGTTTCTGTCAGATTATCCTATTAAAACTGTTATCCCTGTGACCGTAAATACATCCCGATTTCTATAACATAGAAATTGCAATTTAATTCTCAAAAGTAGTGCTGTTCCTGTATATTTTCTTTGAAGCGATAAGAATAAATCTCAAATCGAAAATAAATTGTAAAACTTATTACACGTTTTAAAAGAGATGCGAAACTATGATCTCGTAAAAAGTGGCGACAAAACCACCAACTGCCTCTTAATTGCTTTCTATAGCTTACGACCCCACTATTTCATGTTCCACTTTTTTTGCATAATTAAAAATAATAATCGCCAAGACCAGCAAATAAATTATGGCTATATGAAATGAAAAAATACTTTTATTCGATTTTAAAACAGAAATCACTAACGTACCGGTTGTCCCAGTAAACTTTTCAGTCCCATTATGTGCTTCTAGGAATGAGTTTATATAAATACTCTTCGTATATACAGGTGTCAATCACTTTAGTCGTTAATATAAATTCCTTGAATTTATAGCAAAAAGAAAATATTAATTTCTTTACGAGTTAAATTACTGTTTGATTTCCCACCGGACAGACGCCTATCGGACTACTCCAGAGAGTAGCCAGTTGAAGGATACGTCAGTGATTGTTACTTTTGTGTTATTGTTTGCTTTATTTTGGTTGTTTATTTTTATTTCGATGCATTTTTAGTTGAGACGAAGTAGTTTAAGTACGTTATTTAGCATTACATGTATAGGTAGATCAGGTAGTGGTCATAATTATTTTATGAACCACACCCTTCTCTGATTAATCTATCGCCGGGCAAGGCAGAAATAGCTGGAAGTAAAATCAGCTGTTAAGGAGATGGTTACAATATGAAAATGCTTTCGCATACGTAGACCTCTAGATTATGCTCCATTTTATTACAGTTTATAGACTTTTGCTTATACACGTATTCCTGTGGGAAATTATTTTATTCAGGTAGTTTATCATCTATGCCCACAACTTATATATAAAAATTATAAAAACGAAAGTTATACACTTAAGTTGAATGATACATTCATTATTTATATTACGCCCACGATATTCTATAATATATAGAATGTATATTACATCTACGTCTACAACTTTCTATAAAATTTAAAAGCATAGTGAGATAGATTCATTAATGTGCAGGTTCGCAAAGGACTCCGCGGTCAGATCAATGACACATAAAATATTATGCAATTCAGAATTTCTTTCTCTATACAGCAAGCATGACAAAAGCACTAAATCATCAGGGATCAATAAATAATCCTATTATTCATTTTGTAAATGATCTTTACTGACATTTACCAAGAATATTGTTAAAACGCATATGAAATATATTCTCACGTCTAGACTTGTTATTTATACAGGTGTTTTATTCCTGTAGAAATGTATTTATTGAGTCAGTTCATCGTACCAAAAAGCACCCAATTTTTTATGATTTTGCTAACGTTAACAGATTTACTTCACTAGAATTTTATTCTATCATTTATTTACGTACATACATAAATACATATAGAAAAAGAATGTCCTCGTTGAATAAACGCCCGAAGAAGTTATCACTCAATAAAAAAAATTATTTTGTATGTTTTGGTTCTGCCACCTCCATTAGACCCACTCTCGATGTACGCGCTTGATTAACAACAGGAATATATACCAAATATATCAATCCGTGATAGTGTTGTCGAGCGAGATTTTAGCAGATTCTTTGAAAAGTAAGTACACTTGACATAATTTAGTTTTTCGTAATAATTTACTTGTCGCTAGATACATTACTAATTTAAATAATAATTATTTTTCTACTATTACACCTGCAATAGCAACAGTGATACCAGCACCGCCAGCAGCAGCATCACCAATTGTTTATGATTTTGTTAACGTTAACAGATTTACTTTACTAGAATTTTATTCTATCATTTATTTACGTACATACATACATATAGAAAAAGAATGTCCTCGTTGAATAAACGCCCGAAGAAGTTATCACTCAATAAAAAAAATTATTTTGTATGTTTTGGTGCTGCCACCTCCATTAGACCCACTCTCGGTGTACGCGCTTGATGAACAACAGGAATATATACCAAATATATCAATCTGTGATAGTGTTGTCGAGCGATATTTTAGCAGATTCTTTGAAAAGTAAGTACACTTGACATAATTTAGTTTTTCGTAATAATTTACTTATCGCTAGATACATTACTAATTTAAATAATTATTATTTTTCTACCATTACACCTGCAATAGCAACAGTGATACCAGCACCGCCAGCAGCAGCATCACCACCTCCCCTTCAATATGTCGAGGAGATTTCGGTAGATTCTTTACATAATTTAAAGTTTTTTATAATAATTTACTTATGTATAGATACATTAACAGCTTTCACAATTCTCATTTTTATAGCATTACACCTTACCCTCTGTTGTTTATTTTGTTTCAGAATGTGAACGATATTTGGTGAGAAATAATGAGTACTTTTTTTGTAAATTCAAACAAATAGTAAATATATTGTAAATTGAGATAGGGTTTCAGGACCAAAAAATCACATATGGCGTATTTAATTAGGCTTAAAGCTTTTTGTGTGTTTGAAATTTTAGATAACATGTTTTGAAACAAATTTTAGTTAAGTGGAGAGCTTACATTCTTGCTTTATGTAATCAACTGTGGATCGTGTTCACGGCGTGCTGCCTTATAAACTTCAAGGTGGGGCCAGGTTGGCGTATATTTTCTGATTTTAACGTTTTGTTGAGCAACAGTGCCCTAGTAAGTCTAAGCAAGTATGTGCTTGTGAGCACCCATTCTACTGAGCTAATTCCAAACCATGCACTTTACCTGTGCGGGCTAATGTGTTAGTGACGTTTGGGTTATCACGGATCTACGAATGGTTTATAATAACCAAATTTGTGTGTATTAAACTATAGCAATTTATTAAATACTGGTAGGAAGTGTTTGATCCGTACTAACTCCCCATAAGCATTTCAAGTTATACCTTCACTAACTTTTTTCAGCAATATAAGGTCTAAATTTATTACTCAGCGTGTGGTTCAGCGGTTAAGGTGTTAAACTACTAAGCGAAAAGTAGCAAGTTCGAAACGGATAGTAGTCAAGCGCTTGAGAAAAGAATAATTGTAAATGGATTTGACTCAAATTCAAAATCAGTTCGTCGCAGGACTAGGCCTGATGACGTACGGTTCCGAAACATCGCGCTACAAAAAACAAAACCTGTGAAAATAAGCCGATCAAATCGACTAATATGAGACCACAGTTACAAAATGATTGTAATGCAGAATTTGAGTGTGTAATCGTATAAAATTTATGATATAAGAAAAATCAGCGTTTGCTAATATTTTGTATTATGGGCTAAATTTAATTGCCTTTGTTGATTGTCTTTATTTCTATTGACCAAGGCAGTACTAATTTTTATGTAAATTCATTTGACACCATCATTAGTACAGGTTGTCCCTTTTTACGTTTTACGGGGTATCTCGCTTATTTTTTAGGTTAGAACGTTGCGGTTTTCGCGACACCGTGCTATTTTTTTAATGAAACCAAAGATGCACTAATCAAATTTGCCATAGCCATCTTAGTTTGTGTGCTACAGGGTGATTTTGGAAAAATTGCAATTTCAGTCATCCCCTGTAACTCTGTTATTGTCAGACATATTAAAAAAGTAAAACTGATGTTTGTAGATTTTTTTACGTATAATCTAGTGGTATACTCAGATTTTCTTTAAATATCACAGTTTTTGAGATATTGACATAACCTACTTTTTTTTATGGGACACCCTACATGTTTTTTTTAAATCTTTTTCCCCCTGCCAAGATCTTTTCAAAAATATAGCATACTCTATATTTATTTTTATAAATAACGTGACAAAATGACTTTTTTCTATAATTTACATTGATAATAGTGGATAGCCGTGCGTAACCATGGTAACGCAAAAAACAAAATAATTAACGTTCTGCCATTACTTAGGTATTTGATTTTTGAAGTTTTTGCTTCGCTCAAATTATTCTTGGTTACATTTTCCCAAATTCAGTGCTGATACTTCGTTTGTTGTTTTTGTTTATTGTTATCGTTCTTGTTCTTGTTGTTTAATTATTTTTTAATATGGCTCGAAACCAAAAATTTGAAAACTTTGAGAAATATGATATGAATACCTGCTTCATATTATCTAATGAAAACGCAGACCAGGCCTTAGAACTCTATCTGAACAGGTCATTTTATCTTTACCTTAGAATTTGTATGTATTTTATATACCTATTTTGTCATATAGATATCCCGAAAGAAGACAACCCGACAGAACAATATTTCAAAAATTAAAATTTCATCTTTGCCAACATGGATGATTTGAAAAACCTGGATGCCGAGTTTACAATTAAGAGAACGAGGAACCAGAGATCAACGTTTTAGCAGTTGTTGAAGCCACTCCTGAAACCTGGTGCAGGAAAATAGATGAAGAGACCGGTGTGTCTAAAACAACAGTGCACAGGATTTAAAAAAACATAAATTCAAACCCTACAAGTATAAACTTGTTCATCATCTGCACCCTGGTGGTGCTGAATGTAGATTGGAGTTCTGCAATTGGTTTATAAATATGAAAACTCAGGACAATAATTTTGAAAAAAAAATAATTTGGTCAGACGAGGCACATTTCACAAGTTCGGGAATTCTTAATAGACACAACTTGCGGTTTTGGAGTCAAGAAAACACCCACGTGATTTTTCCTAGAGATCGTCAAGGCAGGTTCGGATTTAATGTCTCCTGCTTTATTTTTAACCGAAAAATAGTTTACAAGATTTATGAAGAAAACCTAAACTCTAATGGGTACTTACAAATTCTACAAGAAAAAACTATAAAAATTTTAGAACATATTTCACTGGCCCAACTGAACGATATATTCTTCCAGCAAGATGGGGCTCCAGTCTACAATGCTAGAATAATACAAAACTGGATAAATGCACGTCTCCCCAGGAGATGGATTGGAACAAATGGACCTGTTCGATGGCCACCACGATCACCGGATCTCTCGGTTTTGGATTTTTTTTGTGGGGGTATTTAAAGAATAAAATTTATCAAGGCAATATGCCAACATGCAACAATTAAAAATTGCAACGGAAAATGCTATTGCAGAATTACTAAGACAATCATTTATTTTTGAAAATGCTATTAAAAGAATATATAAACTTTGTGAAACTTGTAGGAGACATAATGGTCTGCAGTTTGAACAATATTTGTGATTAATAAATAATTTTCTTTTTATCAATGTAAATTGTAGAAAAAAATCATTTTGTCACGTTATTTATAGAAATAAAATATACTGTGCTACATTTTTGAAAAGCTCCTGGCAAGGGGAAAAAGATTTAAAAAAATATATAGGGTGTCCCATTAAAAAAAAAGTAGGTTATATCAATATCTCAAAAACTGTGACCTCTAAAGAAAATCTGAGTATCGCAACTGGATTCTACGTAAAAAAATCTATAAACATCAGTTTTTTACTTTTTTTAATATGTCTGACAATAACAGAGTTACAGGGGATGACTGAAATTGCAATTTTTCCAAAATCACTCTGTAGCACAAAAACTAAGATGGCTATGGCAAATTTGATTATTGCATCTTTGGTTTCATTAAAAAGCAGCATGGTGTCGCGAAAACCGCAAGGTTCTAACCTAAAAAATAAGCGAGATACCCCGTAAAACATACGAAAATGGGACAACCTGTACATTAAGCTTTTTTTTTTTTGTAGCAACTAAAACTATTCTTTCGGTCTATCGTGCGTTGTTTCCTGAATTTTGTCCCTCATTTTGTTCTATAATTTTCTACATCTATTTTAATTTGTATGTTTTATTGTTGCATTTACTTTTTTTAACGCAATTTCACAATTAATTAATTTTTTATATTCCAGTAATATTTCATTCTTTTCAATAGGAATACCTTGTGGTACTCTATATGAACAAAATTATTACATAGTGTACTTCTGTATTCTTAGCATGTGTTAAAGTTACTACTAAAGTTTTACAGTTCTAAGAAAGTGAGTTACATTATTTAGGGCGCTAAAATAGTTACACTTTGGGATTAACTGTAAAAACGCCGACTTCAATACAAAAAGTTGTAAAAAGCCGAAACCTTTCCGAAATTTCTTTTTAATTAATTCTTCGATAATTGGTCAATTACTCAATTTTACATCGACGGAAAACACGTTTCAGCCACTGCAGGAGGTCATGAACAGTCCAGCAGCAATGGATCAGACGACGACGCAGAGCGCAGCAGACACCAGGGAGAAGGTACCGCAGGTAAAGCTTTGTCAGAGGGAGAACTGGATTACCGTTTCCTGCGAAATCGCCAGAAAACGGATCGCCTTCACGGGGGCTTAGGCAATCAACGAGGGAATCCGGATCCAGTCTGTCTCACTTCAGGACCGAGGTAGGCTGATGAGGTATGTCAGGCAAGAAGCTAGCGCGCAGCTAAGGTGGTGATACGTAGCCTGCATGTAGGATTTTCTGAAGCTGACGTTAGCTAAGAGCTGACACTATAAGATATTCAATTTGTCTCTTGTTTCAGGACGAAGCAGCGAGCACGACCGGTCCTCCTTGTGTTGATACAATTACTGGCAGAAGAAAACCACTACAAGATCCGAGAGGTGGAGTAGGTGCCCAGCCTCCATGTGCAAGTGGGCTGGAGAGCACCACTTTAGTCAATGCATGAAACCCCGAACCGACCAGGACTAGTGGATTAATTATGATGAGGACCATTCAGCTAGATACAGGGGATGCCCGAAGTTACCTCGACTTCTGCAGCATAATAAGCTGATTTCCAAGACGTTCAAACAATTTTGTGAAATTTGAAAAATTACAATTTGAAAAGATAATATTACCACTGACGAAGTTCTATCGAAACGTTTAGATTGTATAACCTAATATACAAATACATCATATAAAAACCCAAAAAAGGTAAGTATTTTAATATGTGTAATAATGGTGAAAGTTCACATGTTCATATAACTAGATATAAAACTGTTCAGACTTAAGCAGTCGCTCAAATATAAAAATATGGAATGTCTTTAAATCTGATCTATCCCCTTCCAGGTAGAGATCATTTATCTTTACGCCTTTATGTTATTGAAAATATTTAAGTGGCATTTCTTAACAGTAAAAACTTAATACTTCTATATAAGCCACAGTACGGAGAGCAGAGCCGAGTTTCCAAGTGGGTTGATAAGCGCCCGGGGTGCACGTGCCAAAGAGCGTCTACTAATTTTTTTTTTAATAGAGTCATTCCTATTGTTGCAGTTATTGTTTTAATATAGTGCAGTAATCGGAATTTGTTTTTTTTTATTTGTTTAGAGTTTATATTGTGTTGAGGATCTGTAAAAGGTAACATAAGCTCTCATTAATAATCTAAGGTTGTACTGAATATTTCTTAGTTAATATATAAACTTGCTTTGCTATAAAGTTATCTGTATGCAAAACTAGTTAGTTTTCTGTTATAGTGTAAACCTACATAATTAACCAGAACGGGAATATTTTTAGTGCTATATTAAATTATCTGTCCTCATGTACGCTAAATATTAACAGATAGCTGTATACAACGTACTCATCTGACGGATATTTCAAAAACAGTGTTCAGTGACAGTGTTATTACTTTTTTTTGTTTGTAATTTACATTTAATAGGAATGAAAAAACCAATTACGTTTTCATTCTAATTCGTTTGAATATGAATCGTGTATATTTTGGATACCACTTTCATATTTGCTTTGAGAAAAATATCAGTATAAATTGGAAATTTAAAATTTTGTCTAATAAAAGCCTGCCATGTATTAATACTTAGAATATCTCTACATGATGCAATAAATTTCATAAAGTACTTTAGGTCGTTGATAATAGAAACATTAGTAATTAATTGTGTAACGAATTAATAATTTTACCATTGGTATTATTCTTAAACTATCACTAATATAACACTAATACCATACTAACTGCCACAGCTTCTCAAGCAACGTGGCTAGTGTTTCTTAAAAGTAGTAAGAAGTGTATGTCTTAATGTCGAAGACATTACATTGCCTATAATAAACAATCGAAGTACTTTTAGTGTGCTACGATAACGTTTAATAGTTATAAAGTTTACTTTTTTATTTGACTTTTGGATCAAACGTGAAAAGCCCCAAATTCTAACGATTCCACTACATCATGTAATATATTAAGTATGTAATTTCTAATGACATATTTGAGAACAATGAAATATTAAAATGTAAAGACAATTCTATTGCAAATCTAGACATAGAGGTTGAGATAAATTGTTTACCTTTATGAAGGATAAAAAATAAATTATATGATAATAAAAAATGACAATAATCAAAACAATACCAAAGGTGATAACAATAACAACAATAATCCAGTGGTGGCCGTTTCAATAGTACAGTAATGATGGTTATAAAGTTTAAATATTCTTATATTGGTGTTGTTAAAAACATTGAAAACCTTAAATAACATGCGCGACTTACTATTGATTGCACACATGAATTAAGTAGCATGATAATAGAGCGTTTTCTTTGAAAATCTAATGCGTTACGTCTTATACAGCCTAATGCGAGGACAGGAATCGCAACGCTGCGTCCTCCTTGCTGGAAGTTCACTTTCTTTAATTTAGTCTTGGGTGGCTTACCTCACCTTAACTCTTTCCTGTCGTAGCACTCTCGCAGTTACACGTGATCCCTTCAGGCTCCGAAGGAAAGCTGAGACTACTTCCTTTTCTCTCCAATCGCTCCAGTACATGCGCCGTCAAAAGCATACACGGGTGTGCCAAACCCGGGACGTTCTCGCTGGGGAAGACTAAGCGCTAGCCGTCTCCTAATACCGTCATCACCACCTGTACTTTAGAGATTATAGCAGGGCGTGTGTAGGGAGCGTCGTACAGGTAGCGGTCATTGGCCTTGGCTTAATGGTCTGAACTGCGAGGAAGGTTACTGTCACGCGTGTTCATAATCTTACGAACCATCGCTATTTTTTTCGAACTTTAGGTCTTCTAGTACAGCACGCCTTCAGAAAGGTAGTATGGTTGGTTAAAAAATTGAACTTTTCAAGTGTAAATGCCTGAGATTTGTAAGGTAATTACTTTTATTTTGTTATATGAGGATGGTTAGGGTGTTCTTATTGCTAATTAAGATTTGTAGTCCCGATCCTGTACATGTTAAAGACGTTTTTTTTATTTTGACTTGTAATCAATGAAAAACTTTTGTAAAATTACGTTTCGTTTTCGCACGTGAATATTCTTATTTTGATGAAAGAGATGAAGATTAGTTTTGGTGTAAATAAATATTCTCGTTATTTTAAATCTTGGTGAATTTTGTTAAATGGATTTGAAATTTCATCATGTAAAATTATCTTAAATATAAAATTATTACACTGTATGGTACATCTTTTGCGGATTTAAATTGTATCCGACAATATGTTGCTTTTCATTTCGATAAATATTTTAGTCTATAGAAGTGGTAATGGGATACTATCCTCTCTACTTTTTTTACGTCACAAGCCCCGCCCCCTTTCACTTTTTTATATGCCCACGTGGGAGACCGCATTTTCCGCCCTTATTTTTACTCGCTCACGTATAGGACGTATTTTTTCACCCTTATTTTTTACACACCCCCGTGTGAGACCGTATTTTCCACCCTTTTCTTTTCGGAGGCCCTCTTCAACCCTAATTATTTTTACTCGCTTACGTATAGGACGTGTATTTTCACCCTTATTTTTTACACACACACACGTGTAGGACGTGTTTTTTTACCCTATTTTATGACAGCTCACGTATAGCATGAGGTGAGGGGCAGATGTAGGCATTAGGGCTGGGGCTGGACCTGGACTTGGGTTGGTCTTAGAGTTATTTTTGATGGTCATCTAATTAAGGTCCTTTTGGCTATATTAATAGCAGTGCCCCTGGAGGTTAGGCAAATGCACACGCATACAATGTTGGAAATTGCATAATTAATAAGATATTATTATTAAAATTATCGATCCTATTGTTTTAAAATGGTCACATGCTATTGGATGATCTTTTACCTATACGAGAAAACGTATTTCTAATAAGGAGGTTCTTGTAAGACACGTGTAGGGCTTCGCAACTTGTTCTCAGCCCTTCGCCCCCTGACCGGAAATGGTGTGGGAACCTAACCTTATAAGCCAAGTGTAGAGCTTAGAACCTATCGTGGCCCCCTTGATGCAATTGTATGAGGGTCCTAACTTAATCTTACAGCTGTAGGCCTTCGCCCCATCATACAAAATTGTATTCTAATAAGGACGTTCTTGTAAAACAAGACTTGTATCAGGGTCTGCGCCCTTGGTCACTTTGAGTAAAAATTGATTTTAGAGCCATCTAGTGGCGTATAGACTAATGAACATTCTCTATAATAGAAGCTGATAATGCACACCTCTCTCTCTTGCTCTATCTTGTTTATTCCTCTCCCTCTCTCTTTCTCACACACACATACACACACACACACACACACACACAAACAAATCAATTAATTAATCAATCTCAAACAAATTACGCTCGATCACCAGATCAATCTCAATCAATCAACTGAAATTATGTCTTACAGTTTGCGGAAACCAGATTACAGTTCAAACTGAATACATTAAAGTCTAATTAAATATGACCTGAAATAATAATAAATAATTTCTACCCTAATGCAGTGATGCTTTATGTGTAGGCACATCCTCTGAACAGTCACCAAAAGGCACAAGGTTTTAATGTTTTTATTATTATACGTGAATTAACAACAACTACGGCAGTAAAATCCACGAATGCGTACCTACTATTTTGTAGAGCTCATCTTATGACGTCATCCTATAAGCATAATAATACATTTTAAAAATCTTTATCGACATTTTTGTTAGCAATATCAGGTAAAAAACATGTATTAAAAATAATACGCTTCGCTTTAGAAGTTTTTCCTTCAACTGTACCATATGTTGAACTGAATTTTTTTATACAACGTGTCTCACTAAAATACGATTTGTGAATGGCTGGATATAAAGAGCCCATTACATACCTGTCATCAACTATTTAGAAAGTAATACACAGAAAACCTGATTACAGCTACTAGTATTTAACAATCATGTACTTACAAAAATTTACATTCAAAACACTTACAAATATTTTAAAAATTTTGCTAACGCGGAAATTGCTTTAAATAATTGAATCTTCAGATTACATAAAACTATTGTATACTCGATTACGTTCACACACACACACACACACACACACACACACACACACACATGTGATTCACGTTATATGGATTCTTTTATCAGTTGGGATTAATAGCAATGTCCACTAAACGTTTTAAAAAAAAATTTCCAATCTGAAATAGGAGTGACGTAATCTAATTTTATTCGAAATTTCATGGAGAGCATCAACTCATCGTCTTCACCTTGAACGATTATATTGTAACAACCTATAAAAGTAGCTAATAACCCTAATAGTTTTATCAGTCATTATTATTACATGGACACGAGGTTAGCCCTAAATTAACTGGTTCCAACAGGGCTCTGGAAATGCTGCACACGCTTCAAATCTTTCAGCTCGTTCGCAGAAGTTGTACCGTATTCACTTCCTTCAATTTTTATCTGCATTCTGTTTTCGAGACTGTAGTACTTTTTCTAATACATAAACAAAATCTTCAATACTGTGATACGTGTAGCAGCAAAACACATTAGCTAGTTAGTTTCACCTCTATATTACTTTACATGCATGCCTGATCTTATCATAAATAAATACATCTGTCAAAAAAGCTAATTAAACATAACTCCACGGACTGGGTATAGCAAGCAACGTTTCCAATTATAGCTTTTAGTCAACACAATAGTGCCTACAACTACATACAATCGACTAGCACTGCTTTAGCACGAGGATCAAACGAAAACACGCACGCACGCACGCACGTACGCACGCTCGCACGTACGCACGCACGTAAGCACGCACCTTTGGGAATGAAATTTGGACGGATGATGCAATTCTTTTTCGATTAAATACCGACGGGCTATCGTTTTCCGCGTGTATCTTAATTTAATGTAACGAAGCTGTGTAATTATATAACGCTTTTACCTTCAGTGGACGGTCAGTTGTTATCAAACTTGTGTGAGAGGGCGGGCGGTGAACTGCGGTTGGACTATCGCGGTATAATCGGGTTACTCGAGCTCCAATCTAGGTAAATGGTGATATAGAGGCCTAGATTCCTCTTCGCGGAGAATTAAAGGGGTAAAAGCGGTCTAAGTAGAGTCAGTGAAGATGTCGTTCTGCCAGGTTTCTGAAGACTTAACTCGGTGCCGGTATTTAAGACTTGTGTCGTTGTTGAGCCAGAAATGTGCGGTCCGGTAGTATGACTCCAAAATAAATTCAGTTACAAAAAAAAATAAAACTTCTGATACGGAGGTCGGAAGCAAATGTTTTCTATGTCGGATAAATAATAAAAAAATTAATTTTATAAGTTGGAAATTAAACAACAGAACGACTCGTCAAACAAAAAAGATGTAAACCAAACTCTCGGTCTCAGTGAAGAAATTCATTTTGTTATTGCGGGTAAGTGGGACAAATTAAACTAATATTTCTCGGACAAAACGCACTATAGGGCTTGGCGATGTCAATTAGTAAAACAATTTTTCGCCAACGGTGGCGGAAAACAAACCTAAATTCCTGAAAACATAACAAACAAGAACCAAAACGCATTCAAGGTGGTAAAGAAATAAACTAATACTTTTTCATACACGGTCAGCTATCACTGAAAAAAATGGTAGTGGTAAAACAAAATTTACAACTCCAGTGATTAAAATAATTAACAGAATCAACAAAAAATATGCATAATTGCCAACGGCGACGAAAAACCAAAACTAAATTCGTAAAAAAATATAAACTAAAAATGTCGTTTCTCTAAACAGGCTATAAAATAATAAACTAATTAACCGTTGATCTGTTTGAGACGGCCTAATGGTATAACTAAAATAAATGTTATGATCTGACAGCTTAAATAACAGATCGTACAAGATCCAAAATTATAAAACAAAATCAGAAAAAATATTGGTAGCTAATAATTGGCTACTTGCTGCTAATAAAAAAAATTATGTTAGTCGATATAAAATTAATAACTGTTGTGGGTGCAATATTTTTATCACCCGGTATGTACACGGGTACCGCTTGTGACGGAAAACTACATCTAAATTCAAAAAAATATAAAAAAACAATGTGTTTGTTAGGCACTAATATAAGCGGCTATGTAAACCAAGAATCATCGAGTAATTTATTCTTTTAAGACTAACATGAAACAAAAATCCTGATTACAAAACTTAACCAACTGAGTTACAGAATAGAAATCGCGTCTGCGTAAATGCTTACACTAAATTTCAAAAATTAAAGTACAATCGGTGACGGAAACCTTGAATCAATAAAATAAATAATAAAATTCCTGATCTTATCGGATAATTGCACATATGCAAATACAATGTTAGTTAAATATATTTCCCGTACGTAAAATATCTACTAATGTAAGATTTACTATTTGTATCTTATGTAAAAAAAAAATAGCGGAATAGCGAACGGTAATTTATCAACAGTAGTAATTCGAATTAATTTGCTTCAACAAACTTACTTGAATAGATCTGGACATACACCTTGCTTCGTGCACACACTCACAAAACCCGTAATAATAATTTTATTCAAGTTTTGAATAGTCCAAAAGATATCGCGTTTGGCGTATTTGATAAGAAAACTCATCTTTTGAACCTGAAATATTTTTATGTGAAATGGGAAATGTTTATATATTAAAATTGTGAATGTATGTAATTATAATGAAAATCATTTAAAGTAAAATCACTGCATCTTGCATTTTTTTTTTAATTAATAAAACTGTATCTAGGCTATTGTGTAAGAATTTATTCACTAAACTAATTTTTTTGAAATTATAAAAATACCGGGCGGTCACATAAATAGCAATTTGTCGCAAAGTAAGGATTTATTTTTAAATCGTTACAATTGGTTAACTAGGCTATATGGGGATGAAAATCCTATATGGCAAGTTCTGTATGATGATAATGCAGTGTTGTTAGAGAGCTAATTTTTTAGACTCCCTTTATTTATTTTGAAATGTGCAACAACGAAATCATTAGTTGGTAATTAAAAAGGAATTTATATGCATAATATATAATAATAATATAATAATACTAATAGTGACATTAATTGTACATGCACAACATAACGTACATTCTTGTAAATGAAACAAAACAAAATTAGAACTAAGAAGCACACATTACATTAATATCTGGAAAAGTATTTAAGATACCGGAATATTGAATTCAGTACCGAACTGAGTTCGTTGAAAACGTTTGGTAACTTCTGGAATAGGATTACATTTCCATTGTCGCGAGAAAGAAACGGCTGTATATTTCCAATGTCTCAGAGTAATAAAGCGCTAAGCCGAAATAGAAAATCTTTATTTTTACAGACTATATCTGCTAAGTACCTTATAATGACATTAATTCGATGATATTAAATTAATTCTAATTACATAGGAAACTATTATTGTGCTTAAAGCTTATAGCGAGATTAATCAATTTATACAAATATCACAATTTCATAACGAAACTTTTGTATCTTCTATTGAGAACCGCTGACTCTCAGGTAGCTGAAAATTTATTTCTAGGTTTGCTCATTCACATCATCAATATGTAGTACAAATCTCCATTTGTACGAAACGGGCGCAATTCACATTCTTCTACACGGCTTTTAAACTCTGGAATAATCTTCCTAATTCTTGTTCGCCTCTCACTTATTATGTGAGAAAATGTAAGGTAGCCATTCATAGGGATCTCTTGGCAATTTAATATCTCCCTATCCATCCATCTAAGTGTTCCTGAGTGCTTTAGAACTGTGGACTAAACTTAGATTGTTCTTATTTAAAAAAATATACATTGCTCTCATGCGCCGTTATCCTGCTATCAATGCTCTTTGTATAAAGACAAACATTTTATTTACGCCTGAAAACATTTTATTGATTTATCAGTTAATTTCCGTTACAACGAAGCCAAGCTTTGAAACATGTGTGCAATGTATTCTCAACATAGACGTGTAACCAAGGATTGCAAATCATTGCTTGAACGGCAAATCTTGCCAAAGAAAAGGTCATTCGCTTTTACATTCTAATAATTCGAATGCAAATAGTAAATAGTTTAAAAATATGTTCCAGTCACCTCAGACTAGTTTCCGTATACAAGAAAGTTGTGGTTGTCGCAGTCATAAACCAACAAAAATTTACACGCTACTTTGAACAGTCCTATCTAACACATTCACTTGACCGTCAAGTAGAAAGCTTATGTCAAGTAACATCCACATTTTCCAACTCCTCAAAGGGTATCCCAACGTATTCCGAATGTGGTAACTCTACCAAACCTTTCAGACATTTTTCAAAATAAAAATCAGAAAACCTTTAAACAATTCAAAAGCAGAAGTTTGTACAAGTTAGTTGGATATCCCTAGGCGATTCTGTTGCCGCAGTATCTTAAAATCGCCATTAATCCACTTGTAGGATGTATTCTTTTATCGCTTACTATTATTTTGTTTAGGAAATAATTGTGTCATTGGAATTTCATCATCTGAATCATATTCTGAATCTTAACGATTTGTTTGCTAAAGTTTAGTTCCGCTGGAGATCTCAGTTGAGTACCTGACAGATTATTTGGATTAACATAACCTTCATCTCCAGAATCCTCATCAATAACGTTACCACGCGCATTCTCAGGTGGTTGAATATCAATATCGGCTTCTAGATATGGGAAGTTGGCATCTAACAAGAGCTTCAGCTTCAGTTAGTGTTAAGTCCGTGGAATCAAAGAGTAAACACTGAACCCAACTAAAATAAGTTAATAATTATACCATACCCTGCTATTTTCCTGACGTTATATATGCAGAACGCCTGCAAATAGGTGTAGATTATATAAAATGTGGAAACCATACATAGAAATCAGTAACACTACCTCAATATATGAACCTTTATGAGTACCCTATAAAATTTGTACCAACAAAATTGTTGTTGTTACTAACTACTTGCCCCCAGAAGCGTACAAGCTCGGCGTGATCCATTTTTTTGAAATACACTGAACATTATTAGATTACCTGTCATAAGTCAGAGCTGTCACCTGTTTCTCCTTTAGAACATAACATTTCTACTTAGGGAGGACAGATGCTAGCACTTAGATAATATTCGTATGGAAAGGAGCGAATTTCATATCAGCGTGCTACACATAGGACTATAGGCATACCTAGGTTAATTATGTCATGTTGTAGTTCGGTTTTAAAGCTACATTTATCTATATAGAATAAAAAATTTGTGTTCAAAAGGGCTAAAAAAATTTTAATATTATTTTAAAATTCAATTAATGTATTCTAATTTATAAATTCGATGTCTACGACAGTTTTGTTAAAAAAGTCCGTCACTTGTGACCAGCAGATATAAAATGTGTAAAGCATCAATGACCAGTAGCTAGAGCCTAAACACAAAGACTATTAAAAATGATTTATTACAATAAACTGTATACATAGCCACATTTTTAAAAACACTGAATCCAAAATTTAAGAATATCTTATAACGTCACAAAACAACAAAATAAGAGTAGAAACGCAAGTTACAGTTAAATCAATCAACAAAATAAGTAGTATAGATCTCCAAAACCACTTAATATTTTGTGTTTTCCAATATGCTTTATAAACTAATTTCCTAGGTATGTATAATAATTTGTCAATGACGGATAACTAAAGTAGAGCGAGAAACAGTGCTTTAGGTAAAACAAAAACATACCTATCCTTTGAAGAAAATTGCGGAAATCGATATAGGAAAGTAAACATGTAGTCAAGCTAAATATGATTAATTTATTTAACTTTGACACATTTCACAATTCGTGATGCTGTTTTATAGAACTAAAAAATAGGAATACTTTCTTCATCTTTCACGAAAAACGGACCTGAATCAATTCGATTTGACCATTAACCATTTAGAAAATTAAATGTCGCACTAAAGGGCCGGGTCTTCACGTTACAAATATGTTTCAAATTACTTAAAGTGTTCCGAAATTTGTGAAGCGAGTATGAAAAAAAGGTTTATAAAGAAATTTAAGTTCACGTACGTTTATATTTAACAAATGAAATGTAACAGAATTTATTAAAGGTTAGTGAAGCCTTAAACATTTCTTTCGGTAAAATTTATTTACGTTAACGTGTATATGCACACGTGTATATTTCTAAATAACACGATGATATCAATGTCACTATGATAAGGTGAACTTTAGGGATGTTAATATTATGTACTGTCGCACTTTATTGAAGATTTTAAATTATTTATTTATTTTGGCATACGAGATCTCATTGTTATATATAATCGAATCGAATCGAATTATGATTGAAGACAATATCTTTTAGGAAACTGCACGACATAATTTAATAATCACACCTCAAGTTTGTCATAGATGAAGCAACTTGGTACGTTTCTAATTAAAATTTCCTTGCAACTGTTTGAAATAGTTACCTCTATAGAATGGTTAGCTCAATTTCGCAGAGCACAATAAAATGACGCAGTTTTAGATAACTTAATTAGATAATTTGAAAAGTTTATAAACTTTTCACAATTTTCCATACAATCAAATCTTAAGTATTTGTAAATATAGTTTTAAATTATTAAGAAAGTTTGAAAATATTCAGGGCTATGACATTTTTTCTTTTTTTTTTTCATTAAAACTTAAATGTACGAACTTTAACAGTTATTATTATGAACGACATAAAGGACTAAGATGAAAAAAATGGTTTAGAGGCAGAGAATTTTTGAAGAAGCTTATTCTTTTCGTATAAAGCCTCCATATTTTAAGGTTTAGTTGTATAAGCAAAAGCGTTTGGGTACAAGATATGTGTAACATATGGACACCCACGGCAAATTCAAATGTGGTGTAAGGGATATTTACACTTTATTCATACTTTATAATTCTTTTCGTTGGCCTGTACGTATAAAATTGTGAAAGTTATGTTTTTCTAACATTTTGATGCCGTTAAGATAAATTTAACTGCTGTGTCCCTTGCTTTTATGTTAAGCTTTTGTATAGCGTGAAGAGTATCAAAAAAAAGTTTTATGATTAATTTTGTTTGTAAAATTAATGAACAAAAATTACAAAAATATTCTACACAAGGTATTTTATGGTACTATTAAAACTTTTCTAACTTCCCTAGGAATAAATTCGGTATTTCCTCTAAAATTTCGTTTTGATGCGGAATATTCATAAACGATGTTGAATAACCAGAACGAAACGTGCTACTTACTCATTTAATTAACGCATACATCAACTGTATGACTGTATTTTGTGGTAACTACTATTACACTGCTCTGTATTTATTTATTTTTATTGTTTTAAATAGAAATGTTACCTTTTGTATTACACATACTTTTAGGATTGATTAAAAACCTAGACGCTTAATAAAGAACAAAAAGTCGATTGAATAACCTTCTAAGCCTACATATGTAGATGTAGCTTGAAAGGTAAAAACGAGTTGAACAAGTGTTTCAAAAAACATCACAACATTAGCTCATTTTACAACTGTTGCCCAAGCTTCACCAAGATAGGCGTGCGTACGTGCGTGCGTGTGTGAGTGCGTGCGTGTTCGCGCGTGCGCGCGTGCGTGCGTGTGTCTGTCTGCCTGTTTGCCTGTCTGCCTGCCTGCCTGCCTGTCTGCCTGCCTGCCTGTCTGTCTGTCTGTCTGTCTGTCTGTCTGTCTGTCTGTCCGTCCGTCTGTCTGTCTGTATGTCTATCTGTAAGTCTGTCTGTTTGTCCATCCGTCCGTCCGTCCGTCCGTCTGTCTGTCTTTTTGTATGTATGTCTGTCTGTCCGTCTGCCTGCCTGCCTGCCTGCCTGTCTGTCTGTCTGTTCGTCCGTCCGTCCGTCCGTCCGTCAGTCCGTCCGTTCGTCAGTCCGTCCTCCCATCCGGCCGGCCGCCCGTCCATCTGTCTGTCTGTCTGCCTGTGTGTGTGTATGTGTGTGTGTGTTTGTGTGTGTGTGTGTGTGTGCGTGCGTGCGTGTGCCCGCGCGTGCGTTTGAGCATCAATCTCTACGTGCATGCGTCCGTGCATGCGTGCTTGCGAGCGTGTGTGCGTGAGTGTAGATGTATGTTGATACCCACTATAACTCTAGAACGAAAATACATACACGTTCTTAAAATTTTGTGTTTAAGATTGTTTTCATTTCTCCTGAAGTTGATTAATTTTGGGAGAAATTCAGCGGTAGATAGAAAGGTATAAAAGAGCTATATACTTCAAAGTTTTAGAAATACCAACGTATATAGCTTAAATATATATATTAATAATATTCTGTGCAATTTTTTCATACGACTTGCAATTTAGCCGAAAAAAATGTGTAAGTCAGAATTTCAGTGTTACTTCATCTTTTTCTCAATATCTGAATAATGATTATTTGTATGAGAAAATGTGATGACCTATTTTTTAAAGAAAATTTAATTTTACATAACTTTTCCTTAGAAATTTTCTTAACCCAGATATGCCCATACGCTTACGCGAGGTATTTATAAATAGTTTTTAAAATCGTAGTTGTTTAGAGTACAAATAAATACAATTTATCTGAAAAATAAATTTTATTGAAAAATAATACAAAATTGAGGCCGTACTACACCTAGTACGGTGGGAAAATGTATGGCAACTAATCAACTATTCTTTATTATTAAAGAATTTAACATTTTGTGTGGTAGGACAAAAACACTTTACATGCAGTCCTTTGTTACACTTCGTACACCTAGTTGTGGTTCTCTCATGACAATGCGCGCAACGGGTTTGCTTATCTTGAAGTATTACTAAATGATCTAAACGATCAAAGCGAATATCGATGCCTTCAGTACGTGACATATGACCTTTTGAAGAGTTTAGTTTTTGTTTTGCACTAATAGCGTAGTCGCAATTCGTCTTCTAAATTTTAATTGATCTAGTTCTCCCCCCTTTTGCCTATGTAACTGCCAAGAGTTGTGTACTGCCATATCGATGCAGTGTGATATGAGTGGAAAACACCACTTTTTACCTCTGATCAATATTCTATAAAGACTTATGTATTGGTCACTCCTGTCAACACCTCCCATATTGGCATTATATAAGTTAATCAAATACGGCTGGGATACCTAAAACATTTTCAAAATTACAAGATCTATGGGCAGAATGGTAATCGATTGGACTTACCTGTATGGATTCCTTTTCTTTTGAGAAAATCTCTTGACAGCGTGGATTGGATTAATTCCTGCGGAATTTGAACATAAAGTAACAATACTATTATCGTGCCATTTCACGGCAATTATGTTACTATCTTCAATTTTCTTATAGTCGAAACATCCTCTCGCATCACTTTTCATTTGCTTGGAAGTCTTTAGAGGGCTGCTAGGTATGCGATTTTCCCGAATAGTACCTGTAGCTTTGAAGTTCTTCTTGGAAAGCAGTTCCAGCAAAGGTAAAGTAGAAAAAAAGTTATCAAAAAATAAATGCATATACTGCTTATTTGGCCACCTTTTTCTCAAAACATCTGCGTATTCCGAAACTACAGATGGTCCAACTCCATAACTAGCATACTGAACGGTAATATTTGTAGCTGCACCTTGGTAGGGCTCGAACCAATTAACATAGCCCAATCGTGTTGCCCTACCCACAATTTATAGCCATATCGAATAGGCTTCCCATAAATAAATTGTTTGCAACCATGGCGACCAAAGTATGGAACCATGGCTTCATCAACGCAATGCATTTCCTCGCATTTGCTATATTCTAAGAATTTTTTATTTAGGTGTATAAATAAAGGCCTGACTTTAGCATATTTGTCAGACGCATCTATTGTATTATTATCTGCTATATGAACATGAGACAGAATAAATTCGAATTTGTTTCTCGATATTGCCTCGGATACCAATACATTATGAGAGTCTCTATCCTATTCCCAAAACATTCGTCGCCTAGGTATCTGTATATTATCTGTAATATACAGTAATAATACGCCAATGAACGCTTTCAATTCCGACTTTTCTATCAACACATTCTGGTTTCTTTGTTGTGCATACCGATTCGTCTCTGTTACAATTGTCTAATATTTCTTCGTCAAAAAATTAAAAAAATAAATCCGCAGGGTTTTCGAGGTTCGCTTGTGCTATATCTGTATCACCAAAAATATTGTTGTCAAGTGGCAAGTCATTGTCTTCCCATTTATAAATTCTTTTTATTTTTTTGGGTTTAGTTACTTTAGTTCGTAATCGACATTTCAAAACTGAAAGAGGCATTTGATCTTCAGATGAGAAGCTAGAGTCACTCAAATTGTTTTCATTGTCTGATATATTCCGTAAATTAATTTCTACCGGTGCTCGAAGTTGGGACCCAGGTAACTTATTTAGATTGACAAAATCTTCCGCGCCATAATCTTCGTCGGTTTCATTTCCACAAGCATTTTCTGGCGGAAAAAGGGTTATACAATCCACACTCTCTATTACATCTTCATCGTCTTCTAACATTACTAATGCCTCATTCAGAGAAAATCCCTAAAACAATAATGAAGTGACTGTATAAGTGCCCACCGTACTACCTATAGTACATTAAAATATAAAGGTTATAAAAGTTACTCTAAAATAATTTTGTGAAATTTTTTTTCATTACGCGAATCTTACATGTTTTGTATATATTATATGATATATAACTAAAATTTTAATTAATTTAAAATTAGCAAAAACCTTATCTTGAAAAACGTATTCCATAATCTGCCATTGTCACAGTTTAACAAATTTCAGCTGCTAATAATAATCACTATGCAGTTACAAACGATAACTTTTACATCCACTCACATGCACTGTAGCTTACTAAATAACCTCAAGCAGTATAGAACGTATTGGGTTGCAGGTTTAAACAGGATTGAACAAGTTGTAAGTGTACTACATGTAGTACGGTGGGCATATCTGAGTTAATGTAAAACGAAATAAGTGTAAAAATGAAATAAATGTGAATGAAAATGCTTAATCTGTATTATCGATACTTTTATACAAGCGGGCGGCTTTGGAATTTTTTTTAAGTTAGCATATGGATGTCTGTTAACCTCCATCTGATATGAAGTTTTAAAAGTCACTTTGACACCGATTATTTTGTTTGTTTTTTCAATGTTCAATGTAAAATAAAGACAGTACAATCAGTTCACGCGATAAGTGAGATGGAATATACATCAAACTTAAAGCGCTGATGCCATACATGCGTCTTTTGAGTAGGCTAATATCAATGACACAATTAATTGCTACTGTCAACGAGAATCGACAATCAGTGTTTTTGCAAGTCTGACACAATACTTATGTGTTCCACTGAAGAAACATACAGTGGTATCATTCAGGAAGCACTGCACAAGAAAGAAAGGTGGCTGTCCTGCTCATACTGCTATAAGAGTACAACAGTTTTTTGGAAACTACTTTCCCTAACCGTATTATTAGTGGAAAACTTCGTGTCAAAATTACGGGCTCTTTAAACAGCATTACCCAAGAAATGTTAGAAAACACCTGAACTGAATTTTATCACAGATTGAGCTACTGCCTTGCGCAAGGGGAGGTCTTTTCGAAAATCTTATAAAGTGGAGCTGTGAAAAAAGTGTATTCTGTTTATTTTTAAAAATAGTTGCTTTTTCAATAAAGAATTATAATGCTAAAGTTAAACCTTAAACTTAAGTTATACCATCAATGTAAATGTTAATGTTCTTTTTTGTAGCTCTCGTAAGTTTTTTCTTGGTTCTTCTTACGAGTACAATGTCATAAATTCGCAGTTACAATAAATTTCGATGTTTGAGGTACTATCATTTAATGTTTAAGTGTAAAGTAGTTACTTAATAGTTCCAAAGTACAGGTTGTCCCATTTTGGTCGTCCTTGCAGGGTATCTCAGTTATTAGCAAAGATACAGAGATGCGGTTTTCGCGAACGTTGGCTACTTTTTGTAAAACGAAAGATGACACAAACATAATTACTCTAGCTCTTCTCATTTTTGAGATACAGGGCGTTTTGAAAAATTTGCATTTTGAGACAGCCCCGTATCTCAGCTATACGATAACTTATAGAAAAAGTGAAAAGTGTTCTTTATATAATTTTTCCGTAGAATGCAGTGCTGTTTTCAGAATGAGTATACGGGGTCAGGTCAAAAGTTATCGGGATCAACTTCATTTTTTTAAATGGGACACCCTGTCTATTTTCTCATAATTAAATTTCTCTTGTTCTAAGCACTTCAAATATATATATACAATTATCACTTATTTTGATAAATAGCGTGGTATTTTGTATTATTAACTGAATTTCTTAGTAGGCTTTGAATTCGTAATCTTCTATTGTTTTTTTTGTGCCTAATATAGAAAACCATCATTATGTAATTATATGTCATTGAAGAAGATACAAATTTCGGCAAAATAATTTATTTTATTTCCAGAATTGTTGATTTGAAACTCATATAAATATTGGATGTATTTATTTATAAATTTAGAGACAAACGAAAATAAGAAGAATTAAAATTTTATAAATATGGCTCAATTTGCTGACCATTATGGTCAAGACAAATCCTACATCTCCGAAGAATTTCTTGAATGGATCTTAATAAAAATAGGGTCTTAAACGTAGTTCTTCAAAGGCTTCTCTTGTAGCATTCATCAAAGCTTCTTGAGTTTCATACCGTCTTTGATGAATTTTATTTTAAGGTAGCCCCACAAAAAAATCTAAAATTGATAGGTCTGGGGACCTTGCTGGCCAATTAACTGGTCCATTGTTACCAATCCAATGGTTTTGAAACATTGTATTGAGGTAATCTCTTACTAGTCTTGCATTGTGGCAAGGTGCCCCGTCTTGCTGAAAATAAACCTCTCTTAGCTGGGCTAACGGAATATCATCAATCAATTCTGGAAGGCAAATGTCCAAAATTTCCAAATATCGTTGATGGTTCAAATTGCCTTCAAACATGTAAAATGTTAATCTGCCTCCTAAAATGAAACAGGACACATTGAACCCAAACCTGCCTTGCTGCTGACGGATCACGGTAACATGCCGATTTTCGTTAGACCAGAAACGATTCGTTGCACGATTGTAAATTCCGGCGGAGCTTATATGGCTTTCATCCGACCATATAACTAAACGACCAAAATTACCATTTTCTTCACTTTTCTGAATATACCATCTACAGAAATCGATACGCAATTGAGCATCACCCGGATGCAAGTGGTGGATGACTTGAGGTATATATGGTTTATAATGGTATTTTTAAATATTTTTGATACTTTCGTTTTGAAATGCCCACCGATTCTTCTATTTTTCTGCAAGACGTATAATTTTCGTTAACAGTGACCTCTGCAAGGACATTTATTTCATTATTTTCTTCGTTTTCTTTTCTATATGTTTTGGCGCGTGGCCTTTCAAACGATCCGTAATTTTCCAAATTTTGTTTTAACCTAATGAATGTTTTTTACACGGTTGCCTTCTTTCCGGAAATTTATAATATTCACATTTTATTTAACTCAAATGATGACTAACATTCCAGTAAATACCTTTCAAAATATATTTTCTTCGCTTGCTCTGCATTAAAATTTGTTTGGTAATAAACCCCAATCATATCTAATTTCTCATAGTTCTCGTACCCTAAATTATTCGCCATGGTTTGAAACTTTGTAAAATTCAAAATAACGAAAAGAATATTGAAAACTTTACTAACAATAAGGATCTCAACAATCAACAAATTTGCAAATATTGACAAATGTCAAAAAAATGAAGTTGCCATGGTAAAACAATTGCAGTACCAAAGGCCACTAACAAATCCAGTTAATAATTTGAAATACTGCGCTATTTGTATAAAAATGATAAATGCTATACATATTTGAAATGCTTAGAACAAGGAAAATTTAATTATGAGAAAATAGACAGGGTGCCCCATTTAAAAAAAATGAAGTTGATCCCGATAACTTTTTGACCTGACCCCGTATACTCATTCTGAAAACAGCACTGCATTCTACGAAAAAATTATATAAAGAACACGTTTCACTTTTTCTATAAGTTATCGTATAGCTGAGATACGGGGCTGTCTCAAAATGCAACTTTTCAAAAACGCCCTGTACCTCAAAAATGAGAAGAGCTAGAGTAATTATGTTTGTGTCATCTTTCGTTTCACAAAAAGTAGCCAACGTTCGCGAAAACCGCATCTCTGTATCTTTGCTAATAACTGAGATACCCTGCGAGGACAACCAAAATGGGACAACCTGTACACGCGACTTTTCAACATGACCTTAGTTGCTTTGGTTTCGTTAGAAATGTTAAAGCTAGATTGAAGGAGACTTAGTAGTTCATATTTTGTGCCTACATGCAAATATGTACAGGTGGCAACATCGGTAAAGTTATAACTCCCTCACACTCACATAATGCTTATTGGGTTTCTTTCTAGCTTAGTATAAGTCAGACCCGCCATATTGTTTTTCCATACCTGCATAATACAAGTGGTAGGAATCTTGCCGGTAATTTTTGTCAGTCAGATCACGAATAGTTGTTGTGACTCAAATTGACACGGCTGCTTTACCATGAATGACGATTTTCTAAGACAACAGCTATGAGCTATGACTGACAAAAAACACCAAAAGATTCCTACCACGAGTTGGTTTCAGCAAGACAATCCAAAGAAAATGCAGGAAAATTGATGTTTTTTTTTTCGAAATGCAGTAGTTCATGTTATAAATAATAATAATTATTAATACAGTTTATTGTGTAATAATAGATGTGTAAATGGTGTAATAAATTTAATAGAAAATGAATATAATTAATAATGAAATAAGTTCTCCAAAAATACACATCGTCAAACTGACTGGAGACACAACCATTCACCACAATTGTGCCTTTGACGGCAGTCGGTAAATTCAAGTGGGCCAGTTCAATAATTTTGATTTGCTCAATTACCACTAAATCTGCTATGTTATTTTCACTTAACATAAATAATAAAAATGAAATGTAAAACTAATGAAATGATCTCGGACACCAAGTTATTTTTACTTATTTCGGAACAACGAAACCGAGTTAGTTAACGATAAAATTTATCAAAATGTAATAAATAACAATATACAATTATATTTATTGACAGAAGATGAGAGATGATTAAATTAAATATATCTTAAAAACTAATTGTAAAAACCTGAAAATACTAAAAAATCATTAAACATTATACCTGTACAATATATACAAATCTTCTTGACGATCCCTGGTATTATAAAACATGTGATGCGAAAATGCATACCAAAATGACGTAATCCTTGTGTAATTGCGCAATAACGATGCTTTTGTTATCAGCCACACCCAAAACAGGAAACTGTTTAATGCATTCTTTGAAATTTTCCAATAAAATTTGCAATCATAAAATTAGATGCGTACTTAAAATGGAATTAACTTGTAAATCGAAATAAAATAAAACATTCAATAAAAAATTAAAGAAAGTGCCTGAAAAGAGCAATTGTCTTAATTTTTAGTATAACGAGTTAAAAGATATCTTACCATAAAAATAATGGCACTTTCACACAAAATTTAGGGAAAACCCCAAAAAACAACGCTTCCTGCTATAAGGTGCATCAGGAAGTGAGAAAAAATGGATGCTTAGTAAGTTGGATCATGAGGTCGTGCGCCCAAGAATTTGCGTCACGTATTTGAGCAGGAGAAAATTTAAAGTGGGAATATAAATCTTTACGAAAGTATGCACTATTAAGATATGCAAATTAAGTTGCCTACCTCATACCTAAATTTCAATAATTAAAATCTTTTTTTTATATTACTACTAAATGAATGAAAGACCTTAAATTAAGGTATATTTTAATACAACACAAAAAAGGGTTGTTACAATTGTTGAATCTTTTACCTTTATTCTCCCCTGGATTCTCGTTAGTATGGAAAGATTGTCAGTGTAATCAGATCCTTACAGGCTCGAATTTAAAAAAAAAACAAGCTATTATAATTTAATTAATTTTTTTTTAAGTTTCTATTTTGTAGGTTGGAACGTCGTGTGTTGTCCCACTCCAGATATTTTTAATTCTTGTACGTTGTACAAATTTGACAGAAAAAGGTCTGAAGGGAACCGTGATTTTTATCGTTGCACAGGAAAACTGTTCCTATGACCGTTCAGGTCATGGTTGGTTTCTGTTCTCTTTTTACGTTAGCTTCAATTTTTGTTACAGGTTTTGCATTTTGTTCCTGTGATGGTGGTTTACTTTATTTAAGGTTTCGGACGCTATAGTGGCGTGCGTGAGCGATAGCGTGTCATTAGCTTCTGATGATCTAGCGAGGGGTCTTTCCTGACCGGCATTATCGCATTTTCCGTACTTCGTAAATTTAGGGTAGGATTTTTTTCCATTGGGTCATTTGTTTAGAATTTAGATACCACTTACATTTTTGCTAGAACTTTAGTTAGCTTAAAGTCTTATATTTCATCAGATATTGATAAAACATTTTTATTAGCTTAGTGTTTGGAATCTCTGCTTTGGTGATCTCATAGTACAAATTTTAGGGGTTGTAATAAACCTTTTTATGTATGTTTAAAATTTACGTCCATATTGGCAACGTAAGTGTATTTCGTGTAGCGTTAGTTGCATACATTATTTGCATAGAGAAATGTCCTTTAATAAATTATTTCTGTACTTCTGCACATACCTTTCCGCGCTCGGAGTCATTTTCGGTCCTTGCGCAGGATTACTTTGAGCATCCTTGGTTCATTGCTTGAACTACGTGTTTAAGCAGCAGAGTGCCACATTTATATGGTGAGTTATTAAATTTATT
This sequence comes from Vesta saturnalis, assembly GCA_036346205.1. NCBI lineage: Eukaryota > Metazoa > Arthropoda > Insecta > Coleoptera > Lampyridae > Vesta > Vesta saturnalis. Next base: position 2,442,279 of record JARFJB010000187.1, read on the forward strand.
ATACAATTACATTTCAGGCATACTTTAGTTATACTTTTACCACTTATTTTACTTATTTTAACGTTAACTTTTCAAGATAATGCAATAGCTTTGTCACTGCTAACTGGGATCTGAATTACCAAATTTTACTTTGAACCATGCGAAATCAATTCAGTCTGGAGGTTTATAAATAAATGTCTATATATTTGGAATTACCAGCATATCAATTTGATGTTTACTTCAACTTCCATTAAAATTGCACAATAAATTTAAAATGATGAGCCGACAGCATTTACTTTTCTGCTGAAGTTCCAGTGATACCCAAAATGTAAAAGAAATTACTTCAGGTACTTTATATTGTTAATTACTTTACATTATAGTTTAAGGCAATTAATTAAGAATCACTAACATTAGTTTTTAAGAGATCACCATTATAATCAAATGAAGTATCGTAATAAATTCACTGTTGTCATAATTTTTTACTTGTTATTTTCACGAGTTTTTTGTGACTTTTCTGTTTTTTAAGGTTTATTTGTTCCTTAAACATAAATTGTCATCCGAGGTTATATTATTTATTTTCAGGTTTGAAGCAACACCTTTTTTGTAATGCGAAAATATCTAAGCAATTCTGTTTTTGTTAATAATCAAATCAAATGTTATTGAATATTTTCGATAATCTACCGACGTGCAAAGTGGCATAGCTAATTGTAGCTCTGGTCTAGAAGTATTAGTCATGTGGGTAAATTATTTTTACAACACCTGTTAAAGATTACACTGTAATTTCTATAGTGGTACTAATAATTTTGCTAGGTTTGGAATAAATCGATGATAATAATTTATCATTCCAATAAAATAATTGCTGCAATCTACATAAGAAATCAGCGCCAATAATTGGTCGGTTCCGGTTCGCTAAAATAAAAGGATATGCAAATTCACGCCTTAAACCTAAATCTGATTTTAAAAGTTTTGAACCGTAAGTATTAATTTTAGATCCATTGACAGCGGTCAATGTAAAATCATTATTTAAATTACAATTGTAATATTTTCGAGGATTGTTGAAACGTCTTCTCCAGCATCGACAAGCAATTGGAAATTACTGTTTTGATGTGTAACAAATAAGCGGCTAGATGTAGAATTTCTACTGATTACCGCAGATGCAGTAGAATTTATTCGTTTTTTGTGCTACTATTAGATTTGTGAAATTGACATGGTTCCTTACATTTTTTTGCATGTTTCTCTACTTAAACTACATTTTCTGAAGTTACAGTTATAATTGTTTCGTGAACGTGATCTTAAAGAATTTTCGGAAATAATTTTTTTTATATCTGTAGTTTCATTTTTTATATCTTCATATTTACACGTTAATGACGCAATTGAATGTAGAATTTCCGCTGTAATATTATTGTTTTGGTTAATTTCGTGATTTTTTTTTAAAGCACTTAAATTTTGTGGTGGAGAAACATTCCACATTTTATCTGCTATTTCAGTTAAATCATTAATTTCTGATTTTCCAGAAGCTACTAAGGCAATATTAATTACTTTACGCAGTTTCCTCATCCAAAACTGTTTGAGAAGGTCTTTCCCAACAGTAGATGAAGAACCTGCTAAAATTTCCATAGACCGATATAAATCGGGTGGTATACGGCCACCCAATTCTGTATTCGAGAGTATTTCCTCAATCTTTTTTCTTCGCTGATTGTATGACGTTGCACTAAAATTGATTGAAGTTGAATATAATAATGATTACCTGAGTTTTTAATTTTATACCAAATTGTTAAAATAACTTCTTGTGGAAGTGATGCTAAAATATATTCGTATTTTGTTGAATCACGATTTACTATTCTATTATAAAATCTTCTGTTGGGGTCACCAATTATTGTTGGTTTATTACCAAAATTAAAGGAAGTTATATTTTCTGTTATTTATTTTATAGACAGCTCTTTTTATATAAGGCTACTATTTACTACAACTATACTAGAAATGCAATTACAATATATATATATATATATATATATATATATATATATATATATATATATATATATATATTAGACTACTACACAAACGTACTGCAAGTGGTTGCCGAAAATGTCGTAATACATTATTACATCCAGATGCATTTTAATTGTCAAGTAATGCTTCTGCCTCAACTTCAATTAACAATGAACAACACAATACAGAAAATAGTAATCAAGCAAATAACACTGATACAAATGACAACGTTGCCGTTTTGCAATGTTTACATAGTAGTAATTCTACAGTACGACTTTCAACGGCAATTGTGAAAATTTTAGATAAATTTGGTAATGAACTTGAGGCAGGAATATTGCTCGATTCTGGTACACAATCTAATTTTTTTACTTGGGAATTGTGTGATAAATTACAATTAACCAAGCAAAAAATTAATATTCCAATATCAGGTCTAAATCAAAGCACAAAAGGCTCTAAGGAAATGACTAAATCGACCATTAAGTCAAATTTTAACAGCATCTAAATACAAATAACATTTTTAGTAATTGACAACGTTGCCTAACAATTACCAGTAATAAAGGTGAATTTGTCCAATATAGTTATGCCAAACAACATAGTACTTGCAAATAAACACTTTAACATACCAGGTAAAGTAGATATATTATTGGGTGTTGCTCAAAACAAAATTAGGTTGGATTGTTTCCCGTCCAGTTTTATGTAATGAACAATGAAACTCAAAGACAACTGTGTGTAATTTTTCTATTCAACCGATACAATAACAATTGCAACATTTTTGGGAATTAGAAAATTATGAACATGAAAGAAGAAAGTTCAGTAGAGAAAAGCAAGAATGCGAAAAAGAGTTTAACAGATGCCTAGAAAAGGATAGTAAAAGAAGATATATAGTTCCATTATTACTAAAGGACAACATTGAAAATCTTGGAGATTCCTATGAAACAGCATATAACAGATTTTTGAAGGTAGAGGAAAAATTATCAACTAATAAAGAATTTAAAGATCAATGTATGAAATTTATTGATGAATACCAATTATTAGGTCACATAACTGAAGTCTCAGGAAACAAAGAACAAGATCAAACATATCATTTACCTCATCACGGGGTTTTGGAAAGGGAAAGTTTAACCACCAAACTGAGAATCGTTTTCGATGGATCATGTAAGACAACATCAGGTATTTCTCTGAATGACAAGTTAAAGGTCGGTCCCGCACTTCAACATAATTTATTTTTAATTTTATTGCGATTCAGAAAGCATAATATTGTATTATCAGCTGACATAGAGAAGATGTATCGTATGGTATTAGTCAAGAATAACTATAGAGATCTTCAACGGACACTGTGCAGATGAGAACCTGCAGAAAACATAAAATTATTCAGACATAGTACTGTGACGTACGGAACGGCAAGTGCTTCTTACTTGGCAATCAAATGCCTGCAGCAAGTCGCACTAGAAAACGAAATCAATTTTCCCGTAGAAAGCAACATCATTGAAAGAGATTTTTATGTCGCAAAGTTAATACTCCAACATCTATGGAAACCCAATTTAAATTGGGAAGAGTCAATTTCTGCTGATCTGCATACTCGTTGGTTAAAATTTTATTGACAAATTCAACTTTTAAATCAAATAAAAATACCACAAGTTTTAACACCGCAATCAATTACTTTACAATTACATGGCTTTACTGAGTCATCAGAGCTTGGATATGGTTCATGTGTTTATGTACGCTCAACTTATCCATCAGGTTTTCATAAAGTAAGACTTCTCTATGCAAAGAGCATGGTCGCACCTGTTAAAAGGATTACCCTTCCTAAACTTGAGCTTTGTGGTGCAGTCTTCTTAGTCAATCTCATGAAACAGGTTACAAAGGCGTTGAACATACCTTTCAATCGAATTTCGTATTGATGCGATTCAACCGTGGTTCTTGCATGGATTGCTAGTGAACCATGTCAGTGTAAAACGTTTGTGTCTCATCGAGTATTTGAAGTGCAAGGATTTACCAGTATCAATCAATGCTATTACGTAAATACAAAATGTAATCCCGCGGACGTGACATCCAGAGGACTTATCCAGAAGAATTAGCTGATTGTTCTTTGTGGTGGAATGGTCCATTCTGGATGTCGACAGATGAAAGCCTTTGAAATTAAAAAATCGACCTTAACATTTACCAAGATTACTATCACTCTTTTCGATAAACTCATTGAAGATCATTTACTAAATTACGGCATGTTTTATGTTATATTCTTAGGTTTAAGCATAATTGTTTAAATGAAGACAAATTTTATGGTCAATTAAGTGTTAATGAATTAAATCACGCTTTAAAATATTTAATAAAATTTGTACAACACCAAGAATTTTCTTTAGAAATAAAAATGCTTTCAGGAAAAACACCCATCAACGCAACTAGTAAAATAATTTCCTTAAATCCTTTTTTGGATTAAGAGAATACCTTAGAGTGGGTGGTAGATTACACCGGGAAACTCAGATTCCATATGAGCAAAGACATCAAATTATTCTTCCAAACAGATCAAAACTTACTTATCTTTTAACTAGAAGGGAACATATCTAATTATTACGTGCTGGTTCGCAAGAACTTCTTGCATCGATCAGAACACGATTTTGACCTATTGGCATCTCAACCCCTAATGGGATCATTTCCTGAGGAACGAATCACGAATTCTCGTCCTTCCTTACATACTGGTTTGGATTACGCTGGTCCTTTCCAGATCAAAGCAAATAAGTTGCGTAATTCCAAAATAATCAACATATTTCTTTGCGTGTTTGTGTGTTTTAGTAGTAAGGCAGTTCACCTTGAATTGGTAGATGACCTTAGTACTAGTACTTTTTTAAATTGTTTGAAACGATTTATTGAACGACGTGGTAAGCTCGTAAAATTGTACTCAGATAATGCTACAAACTTTACCGGTGCCACTCCTGAACTTAAAAGTATTGTTTCTCAAATCTCTCAACAAAATGTTCAAATGGGAATTATGCAATATCTTTCATCGCAATTTATACCTGCCAGATCTACCAGTTTTTGAAGGATTTGGGAGGCAGCAGATAAATCTGCTAAATCACATATGTACAGAGTAACTAAAAACTTAAAATTAATCTTTAATGATTTATATACTATAATAACTCAAGTAAAGGCTTGTTTAAATTCACGTCCTTTAACAGTATATCATGTGACCCGTTAGATCTCCAAGCATTGACACCTGGACATTTTTTGATTGGGTCTCCACTTACAATCTATACCTGAACCCTCTCTGATTATGGAAACTATGAACCGACTTGATACGTATCAGAACTTACCCAGGTTATTCAAATCTTCTGGAAAAGGTTGTAATTTGACTATATAATGCAGCTTCTACAATGGCATAAGTGGCAAACTAATAAAATGGAAGACTTAAAACCCGGTTAATTGGTTTGTTCAAAGGACAAAAATCAACCTGTGTTAAGATGGCGTTTAGGACGTATAGTTTTAGTTTTTCCAGGTATGGGCAATATTATTCGAGTTGTATCAATTAAAACGAGTACCGAAGAAGTAAATCGAGCTGTTAATCACGTATGTTTATTACCATTGATGGACTAAAGTTTAAATATCTTAGAGATGAAACTATTGTTTCTCAAGTGGTGCAATATGTATCGTATCGTGCGCTTACGTAATCAATAATTCTGACTTACTTTAAACAATCCATAATATTATGCTAAAAATCTGAGTTGCCAAAAAAAAAGAGAGAGCATTGTTTTTGACGTTTATAAAAAAAAGTATGTATTAATGAATATAATTAAAATAAACAGAAAAGGTATATACTATGTAATTATCCAGAAATACACAGATATTTGAAAAAAACTGAATTTGAAAAATTTTTAATCTCTTTTTCTCGGCTTATTAAAGGAGATATTAAAAAACGGAAAGCGCTTTTCCATTGCCACTTTTTTTGTTCTATTAGACGACGTTAACTAAAAATTGTGCGACGTTTTGCTTCTGAGCAACCATCATCAACTTTGTTTTTTTAAGTAGATGAAAACGTTTTGATAGCATTTTATTGTAGTATTTTTTATTATAAATTCACCCATATGCACGTTATCTTCAAGTTTTACAAAAAAATCCATTTTATTAGTACTCATATTTTATTCAATAAGTAGCCATTGAAAACTATATTTTTTACAACAGTATTAGTTATGAATAATCTTCTAAAACAAAATTACGTAAAATTTATAGTAATGTTCAAACATACTTATCTTTTTTGGGATTTTTAATGGTGTACTTTAAATTATACAATCTAAACGTTTCGATAACACTTACAGTTATCTTCGTCAGTAGTAATGTTTGTTAAAAATTGTTAAAGATGTAGTAAACAATTTTGTCAAATTTGAAAAATTAAAACATAAACATAAGCCTGCTATTAGTATAACAGTTTGGGAAATATAAAGCTAACTATAAAATTTTTAGTAAAGAATAACTAGGTCATAAAATTAAATATTATTAAACTGCCTTTAAGATGACAAACCAGAACACTCTCTACGACGAAAGCTAACAATGAAATTTGCCAGCCAAAAAACACATTTAACAAAATTTAATCGAGTTATGATGAAAGTGTAAAGTTGTGAAAAACTTCAATTTTAAAATGATAGAAGCATTCACAAATCCAAACATTACATCAAATAAAATAACCCAGTTAAATCTAACAAAGAGATATCTTTATCGATAATTGGAAGTGTTATTAACAATGAAAAGCACAATGCAGAACGTTCTTTGTAATTTTTAACTTTAATTTAATTTCAACGACTTATGTTTAATTATAGTGCTGTGGTAATTTAACATATAATTGGTAAAGCATTTGCTTCAAGGTCTAGGAAAAACACAGCAAAAAACCTAGACATACCAAAAGTTGAAGACAAATTAAAATCAAGGCGTATCATTATGCTCCTTTTTAATTATAAGATGCCAAAACCTATTTAAACGGAGATTTTCTTCTTGTCTATTAAAATTATTCGGGTGTTTATATATTTCAATAGCTTCACGTTGCAAACGAACATAATAGTGGGTTTGTCTTGACAATATTTCCATATTGTCAAATTGAATGTCATGATTTAGATTATTCAGGGCATGGTCAGCCACAGCAGACCTCTCTGGTTGACCCAATCTACAAAATCTCATATGTTCTTTGCGTCTTGTATCAAAGCTACGTTTTGTGGTCCCGATGTATACTTTTCCACATGAACAAGATAACTTATACACTCCGGAAGATGATAAAGTTTGACACATCTTTAGGTGATCTTAAATGTTCTTTAATTTTTCTTGTAGGTTTAAAATAGTCCTAATGCCATATTTGATTAGGATTTTTTCAATTCTATTTGTAACATTAGCTATAAAAGGAAGAAAAGCAGTACCAACATTAAGAACTGGTTTTTCTTTAAGGTTACGCCTAGAAGGTGTAATAACATTATTAATATCTGTAAGTGAATATCCATTATCTTGTAAGGATTTTCTTAAATATTTATATTCATCATTCAAAAATTCAGGGTCACAAATTCGTTTTGCTCGATCTACTAAATATTTAATTACACTAATTTTTTGACGTGGATGGTGGTTGGATAATTTATGAAGGTATCTATCAGTGTGTGTCGGCTTTCTGTAAACCTTAAAAGATAGTGAATTATTATTTTTAGATATTAATATGTCAAGAAATGATAAACTTCCATTAGTTTCTCTTTCCATGGTAAACTGAATACTAGGATGTATACCATTTATAATAATATTTAATTTTAGGACCTAGTTATTCTTTACTAAAAATTTTATAGTTGGCTTTATATTTCCCAAACTGTTATACTAATAGCAGGCTTATGTTTATGTTTTAATTTTTCAAATTTGACAAAATTGTTTACTACATCTTTAACAATTTTGACAAACATTACTACTGACGAAGATAACTGTAAGTGTTATCGAAACGTTTAGATTGTATAATTTAAAGTACACCATTAAAAAATCCCAAAAAAGATAAGTATTTTATTATGAGTGTTAATGGTGAAAGTTTACATTTTCATAATGTTCAAACAGGTTACCAAAATTTTCTAAGCAGTAGCAACCCTCATTTTCCATTCTAATCGAAAATAATTCCAGCATGATCAAGTAGCCCTTGAAAACAATGTTTACGATACAGCTTTGATATTTAGTGGTATTAAGCAATTCCGAGTGTACATTGTTACCAAATTTTTGGTCAGTATTTATCTTGTTACTTGTTTAGTGTTATATAGTCAATTTATGAAATAAGAAGCACTATGTTTCAATATTGATTACTTGTAGTGATATAATTAAAAAATACAATTCACACGCAGAAATATTGGTTTTTAATTAATTAAGATTGTAACCAAAGGTGCACTGGTTATTTCGTAAACCTTTAGTTAGTTGCGAAAAAATAATCTTAGCCTAAGATATATGAATGCTCTTTGAAGATGATTACATATTATTATTACGTCGATTTTTATATAGTTATACGGTAGTTTGTTTAAAATGCTTAGCTTTTCTTGTTCATGTGGAAAAGTACACATTGGAACCACAAAACCTAGTTTTGATGCAAGACTTAAACAACATATAATATTTTGTAGACTAGGTAAACCAGAGAAATCTGCTGTAGCTGAGCATGCTTTAAATAATTTGTCATGACATTCAATTTGCTAGTATGAAAATATTGTCAAAACAAACTCACTATTATGGTTAGTATTTTACTTATAGTTTACTTATTACTTATTATTAGGAGTTGTGTAAGGATCGTAGGGAGATGCTTGAATTTTAATGATGGTTTCCTTCGAGGGAATTGAGGAAAGCGGTTGTTGTAGGGAGTTGATTTCTTTGGTTGGGATAGTATCGCCGAAAACTCTTTTATGAGCGAAGTTTTTCTGAAGTGTTTGGATTCTGTGTGTGATTGGTGGTATGTTTGCGTGTTATGTTGTGAGGTCACTAGGGTACCTGAGGGGTAACCTGTGTATGCGTCTAAAAGTTCGGCGTTCACAGAAGGCGATAGAGGAAAGGTGGTTGGGGTTTATATTGGTGTGTATGGGTGCTCGGAAATGCATAACAGGGTGAATGTATGTTTTCTATGTGTCTTGAAGAGTTGTAGGGTGGCAACCTCTGACTCTATCCCGGAGGGCGCCCAATAGGTTTGCACGGTTTCTAATCGTATTGAGTGTGTTTTTTTATACCGGGGAGGAGTTTTAGGAAGGTGACTTCATCTTGGAGTGTGAATCTTTCTTGGTTTCGGGTGAGGGAAACATTTCTGGAGGCACGTTTTCGGAACTTGTCTTTGGTGTAGTTAGGATTTCGGAAGAGGATTGTTTGGGTTTTGGAGGGATTGACTGAGACTCTCCACCGGTTCGCCTAGTTGTAAAAGTTCCGTAGGGTTTTGGATATGTGTCGGGAGACACGATTAACCTTCCAGAAGGCGGTGTCATCAGCAAACTGCGCAACGACTACTCCGGGATGTGTAACTTCGGGAATGTCTGATGCAAAGATGGTGTAAAGGATAGTATAAGTTTTTCCCTACTTTTACCCGAATTGACCGATTGGTCAGGTACGAGAGTAGGAGTTTGAGGGAGGAGTCGGGAATGTTGAGGTTTCGGATCTTGTGCAGGAGACCGGCGTGCCAGACTCTGTCGATTGCTTGTCCAGAAACAGAGCCAGATTGCAGTCCTTGTAATTGAATGATGTGGTGGTCTCAGTAAGCAGCTTTAACAAGAGAATCGTGACGCGTTCGGTTAGGACGGAATCCAAATTGGCTATTAGGAAGGAGGTCGTTGAATTCTAAGTGGCTCCTGGGTGGCGTGGTTAGAATCTGTTAAAAGTATTTTCCAAGGCAACTGAGGAGGGAGATTGGTCTATAGGAAGAGGGCGAGGATAGGCCGGCGTGCGGTTTATGCCTCATGACTGTGAGGGCTGATTTCCAGTCCGTCGGGAAATGGGATAGGATTAGGCATTTGTTGTATATGTTGGAGAGTAATAGGAGGGATGGGTCGGGGAAGTGACGGATGGTTTTTCGATTTAGGCCGTGTGGACATGGTCGGGCGTGATACTGGCATGAAAGGGATTCTCGTTATCGAGCTGGATTTCAGAAAGGTTAAGGTTGCGGAATTCTGCAAGGCGACCCTCAAGGAGTGCCTTGAACCGGTTGTCGAATTGGGGATCAAACGGAGACCGTAAAATGGATTGGAGATGGTGACCAAAGAAATCGACCTTTCCTTGGTCGGAGGAGATTAGGTTGCCCTGAAGGTCGGTTAGGCGGGATTTAAGGTTAACTTTTGTTCTGGCCAATCTATCGAGCTGTTTCCACAATAGTTTACCATTTCAACAATCTAACTGGGAAGTGGCTCTGGTCCAGGATTCTGCGGCGTGTTTCCTTTTTCTCGCCTGGTTAAGGCGTTAAGGCAATTGTATTCGGTCTTGAGAGCCTGATCCCTGTATCGCAAGAATTGACGATAGATTCGTCTTTTCTCTTTGATCCAATTACGGAAGTTAGGTCTCTAATGGCTCTCTCGGGATCTTAGGTCGTTTGAAAATTGGGTGTAGGAAGGTTGATAGAGATGTGTCCAAGTCTGATTTTGAAAAACCTTTAATGACTGTGTACCTGAGGACGTGTAGGTACAGCTGGACAAAATGAAGTTTTGACCAGTAGTGGTATATGATCTGATGTGATCGTTGTGCCTAGAAAGCACTAACGATCGTAATAGTGAGCTATGGGTTCGGAAACTGTGATGTGATCTACTATTGAGGCACCTAAATGTTCGAAGTATGTTAGCTGCGTGTTGCGATTCGCAAGAGAAACAATCGCAAGAGAGCGGATGATGGCCTGTTACCATTTCCATTACTTGTGGTGTCACACAACTGGATGTGGCAGGTACTGAAATCACCTAGAATAACCGCATTGGGGAGGTTAGAGGCGTAGCGTGTTGTGGCCGGGAGGGTTGTAGTATTAAATAAATACTATAGGAGTGGGAATGTGCACCGTCGCAGGAACGCATTCGAGATGCTGTAGGTGTGCGGGAAGTTGAAAAGGAGTGGATGGGAAGCAATTTTTAATTAAGAAGGCGATTCCTTGTTGGCTTTTGTTTACGTAGGTATGAAATATGTTGAAAGTGTTCCTCTGGATGTGAGTTTTGTTTCTGTTATGGAAAGGATATGTTTATTGTGCGGTTCCGACGAACGCCCCTAGCATTAACGGTCCCTGCTAGGATTTCCATTTGGAGGGAGTTAAGGATTGGGTTGGCGGATTACGGAGACCATCCGCGTACCGGATACGCAGATGTTGATACTTCGTTGGAAGAAGCTTCGGGATAGCGAATCTAGGGTGCGATAAACCCTATCTCGCTGGTCGGGAAACATCTGGAAGGAGTGGGTGAGGACTTTTAGGAAGTCTTTGATAGATAGGAAGTCGGTGTCGGAAGAGGGTTTAAGGTGGGTTTTGTGTTCCAAGCCCGACTCTTCGAAAAACAGAATAGGTTTGAGGGATTGCTACATGTCTAACCTGCATGTAAACATTTTTTGAAAGTGCGCTCGACTAAGCTCCTGCGTACGGTCGTTTGACCGCAGAGCACTTGGATGCGTGGGGTTTTGGAGGGTTGCTACATTGGTGTTGGCGTGGTTAGATAGCCACTAAAGGATAGGCGCCACAGGTTTTAGTCAGGAAAGGGAGAAAAGGAAAGAAAAAGGAAAAGAGGAGTAGAGTAGGGCAGGCCCTGTAAAACCTGAAACAGGTAGTGCTCTAAAAAAAAGGAACAATTTAAAAGAGAGACAAACTTTTACCCGAACAACCACACAGTAATCGTTTATTTAATTTAATTTAAACTCAAATTAATACTTGTCGAATAAATATCGAACGTAAACAAATATGATACTATGCTAGTTTTCCCCAAAGTATTCATAACAATCTTAACTTACAACATAATTATAATTCAGCCCTGACGATGGCAAGTGGTGAGCCGTCGCAGATGCCCACAAAGAATAAAGAAAACTAAATGTTCGTTAATCGAACCCTAAATGTAAAAGAAAAGTTTCGTTAATTGTGCCGCTCCCGACGGTTGTAAGTACTTACAAATCGCAGCCGAAAGGGCGAAAGTAACCCATAAAGTGCGATCTAAAATAGATCCACAATGAAAATAGTAGTGCTTAATTTTGAAACGGCTTGCCTACGTTTCACAGAATAGAATTTAAATCCCCAATGATTTTAATTTCGGTTTCTTTAAGTTATATTAAAAACATTAAGAAGTGGTATTAAATAGAAATATCTGGATAGTCTGTTCAGTGCAAGGCATAGAATTGAAGCAAGACATTCAATAGTACAGAAATTTTTATTACAGCAAAACCTGCTCTGAACAAAATTATCCGTAATGACAAATAATTAATATTAATCAAAGACAAAGTACAGAAAAGCTACAGAAATTCTAAATTTGACTATAAATATATATACGGTTTCATACAATGACTGTAATTCATTTGACCTCGATATCTGTTCCACCCTGTATATAATGTATTTTAAAAACAGGAGCTTCAACGCGCAGCTACCGTGAAACAAAGTAGGTCAACGTCCCAGTGAAGATAGGTGTGGTTTTTTCTTTCTTTTTGTATGTAGAAATTAATTACAAATTGAACAAATCAAACTCTAAATTATTCAACCACTTTAGCCTCCAGTAAAAGAATGTTATTATAAATGATAAATTTTTGTTACAAGTAAGTAATATAAGGTTAAACCCCCCAAATGTAACCTAACTCTGTGGTACTAATTTTAGCAATACACTGTTCATTACACAAATCCTGTGTATATTGAATAATAAAGAATTCTGACCTTTGATGAAGAATTACCAAACTGTAAATGCCCTTCGTGTTTCGAAGGTGGTAGTTACTTTGTGGAACCAAAACAGCTAAGCAGTCGTTAAGAGCCAGCATTCCAGTAGGAATAGGTACGGAGGTGATCGGTAGTGCATTTCAATTTGCTAGTTATGTATATAAATAAAGAATAGCTGTTTATTTCGCCGGTATCAAGGCGCTGAAAGTGATACAAGTAAATACGTTGCTAATTACCTTATACAAGCATACCTCTTTTTAGATGTTTAGAGCCGATAGCGATGATTTCGTTTCAACAGACCTATGTTATAAATTTAAGTAATCGTTCGAAAGTGCCTAAATGAAAGAATCGAATTACTAAAAGTTGTCGAACATGTGTTAAACTTACCGGAGGATGTGAAGATTGAAAATTGCAATAATATCCGCTTGTAAAGCGTCAGTAAAGTTTTATACCAAAAACATTACATTATATGAAAAATTTTCCAAAGAAACGATGCTTAAACATCTTATAAACGGAAGGAAAAATTTTTCTTGCAGATCAACCTTCTCATCGGAAAATGGCGTGTTAAGAAAAGAAAGATTAGGAACAACGCCCTAACAAAAGCAATATTGCCAAACCTGTCAAAACTATTCAAACTAGATAAGAATGTTAAAACCAAATTATGATAAATAAATTTTACAGATATCCCATTGTTGTCTTTTAAAACAAGATTCCTTTTCAAAACTTTATTAAATGACCATAAATTTTAGAGATGGCGCAACTTATATCTATAAAGGAATAAAAAAGATGTGTACGTTAAATAAATTAGTTTTAACTGTAGAGATGCGAAAAATAATTTTTGAGGTACGCAATTAAAAACATTCCACCAACGAATAAGGAAATATTAATATTTAGATCTAACTAATTAGTTCATTCATTAGATAAAGTAAAGGAAATTATCGAAAATACACGTTATTCGCGATAAACACGTAACAGGATGTTATCTTGGACGGAGAACTGGGAGGTTCCCGCCGCTTCCAGCACCTGAAGGAATAGGAAACATGAGCTTCCCGCAGTTGTTCCACCTTGGGTTAGCCGAGGATTTTCAGGAGGAAGATCTATCACCTTCGCCACAGCTGGGAAAACGGATAGCAAGGGTAGGGCACTATTCTGCGGTATGCCCCACCTCCGTGAAGGTGTAACAATACTTGGGGAGAGGTTGAGGGAGAATGGAGGGTTCGCAACTCTAGTGACAAGGTATTTGGGTGTGTTCGTCGCCTTAGAGGTGATGCGAACGGCCTTCCTCGAGTGTGGAAGATCGATCGCATCTCGGATCTCTTCGGCTAGGATGTTTTTATCCACTTGACGAATCACGCAGGAAAATGATGGGGGTCTCGGGGTGGAGTTGGAGGTATGGGGACCGGAGTGTTGGGTAAGTGTGACGGTGGGATTGCCGAAGTGGTATCGTAGACTAATCTGTGTACCATCCGGCAAGGGAGAGGTCTGTAAGAAACAGGTGTGGTTGTGATTGAACGTTAAGTTGAACCGGCGAAGGTTAAGGGATTTAACGGGTTTGAAAAGGGATTTCTGGGTGGTTATGGATTTCGGGAAATTCGGATGCAATACCTCGAGGATTGAGAGCGGGTGGGTTTAGGATTGGGGAAAGTGGGTGTTGGAATCACGACAGGTACAGGTGGCTGGGTAGGTGTGGGCAAGAGGACGGGTTTGTGTGCGAGTGTGTGAGTGTGTGTGAGTGTGTATGTGTGTGTGTGCGGGTTTGTGTGGTTTTGAGGAGGCGGTGGAACGTGTAGAGATGTAGGAGTGTCTGGATGAAGTGAAAATGGACGAGTGGTTTGAATGGAAGCATGTACGTGAAGATGGTAGGGGCGAGGCGAGGGTGTGTGCGTATGTGATGGTTGTGTGGGCTGTGGGTGTAGGTGTAGGTGGACGAGTGGCGTCGGGGATTGGGTATGAAATCGGTATGGTAGCAAGGTGGCGATTGTGCTTAACCATCGCGGTTGTTGATAAGGTTTTGAAATGAGTAAAAGTAAGGGAAACATTTTAAAGAAAGGCCGAGGTGCAGTCTCACGCTTGGAAATTAGAAACCCAAACAGAAAATGAGGAAAACAAGTGTTAAAATAAAACAATAAATTAAAATTAATTAAAAAATATTTTTTATTAACCGCTCCCTATTGTTTTACCCGACGTCGATCCAGTAGTTGCCGGAACGATGTGCGTGAAAACGCTAAGTTCTTTTTTTTGGAATTAAGAGATTTGTAATCAAAATCTCAACAGCTCTTACGCGAGAAAGTGCTTACGTACGATACGAGGTTCGAACTGCTCTGCAATAAGCACAAAAAATCTCCGTTTAAATAGGTTTTGGCATCTTATAAGTAAGAAAAGGCACAATGGTACGTCTTAATTTTAATTTTAACGCTAGCTTTTGGTATGTCTGGTTTTTTTGTTGTTTTTCCTAGACCTCGAAGTAAATGTTTTAACATTTATATGTTAAACTACCACAGCACTATAATTTAACATATGAAGTTGAAATTAAAATTAAAATTAAAATTAACAATTATATAAAACGTACTACATTTTGATTTCACTGTAAAGTAACGCTTACATTTATTATCAAAGCTATTTTTTTGTTAGGTTTGATTGGATTTTTCTAATTGCTATCAAGTTGTTATTTGTGAATTCTTTTATCAGTTTCAGCTTTAAACTTACTCCATAACTTGATAAAACTTTAAATGTGCTCTTTGATTATGACATTTTTCACTGTTAGCCTTGGGCAGTTAGAGCGTGTTCTGATAAGTCATCTTCAAGGCAGTTTAATATTTAATTTATTAATGATCTGGTTATCCTTTACTATAATGTATTCAATAGTTGGCTTTATACGTTTATTAAACTGTTATATTAATACCAGGCTTCTGTTTGCGTTTTGACTTTTTGATATTTCAAGAAAACCAAGTATTTTAAATATGTGTAATAACGGCAAAGGTCTACATTTTCATATGGTAGTTTTAATTTTATAGTTCCCTGTTATTAGTAATTTCTATTACTTTCAAAGAATACTGAGATTAATTGTATTTTTCCTTCCAGATTTCGTAGCACTTTTTTAACATTAAGAAACAAATTAAGTTTGGCAGTTAACAGTTTGTTTTAAACTTGATTGCAAAGCCTTCTTCCAAAAGTTATGTATCCGGAAAAGAAATAAAAATGGAAAGGGTTATAACTTCTAGAAAAGTTCGGATAACTTAGAAATACTCTAAGAAAGTATACTAAATTGAATTAATTACCTTTGGAATGAGCCTAATTTTCAGACATCCTCCCATCCCACTAAAAAAAATGGCGTCACCTGGAATTTTGACGTTATCAAGACAGATTCAAAATGTCGTAAATCTATTCTTCACTATATTCTCAAAATTTCATTTTGACATCTCCAATGGTTTAAGAAATAAGAAGGGGGGGCCGCTTTATATCCGCTCTGTATTGCAACAACGCTAAATAATCCATTTTACTAAATTGGTTTTTAATTGTAATACGCATTCTGGAAAGGAAATAATCCGCAAAATTTTATTTTAAAATACTTTATTGCCTCGTTTGACAAATAACTATTATTTACTGAAATATGGTACATAAAGTTACACTTTACCACCTTGGAATTAAAATAGTTTTAGAAAAAAAAGTTTCATCCGAACTGAAAATAATTTCGG
This sequence comes from Vesta saturnalis, assembly GCA_036346205.1. Taxonomy (NCBI): domain Eukaryota; kingdom Metazoa; phylum Arthropoda; class Insecta; order Coleoptera; family Lampyridae; genus Vesta; species Vesta saturnalis. The sequence goes on from JARFJB010000187.1 coordinate 2,458,779, forward strand.
TTTCTAAATGGATTTTTATGTCTATTTCGATAAAATCCATTTTAAAGGATGTAAGGGATATGATTGAATCGTAGAATTTCATGCCGATTAATATCTGTGAACGGTTTTTAGACCGGTCGAAAGATCTTGGAGATAGTCGTCATAAAAATCGGAAAATCGAAAGTCTATTAAGAATTGAATTGGACATAATTATGATATTGTAATTTTAACTTAGAATTTTATTCTGATTACAAATCCGAAGAACGGAAGATTTTAACGTGCTGATTACAAATTTCCTATCTACTTTCACAAAAATGAGATTCAAGAATGTTCAAAAACAGTTATGGTCTTTAAATATTAATCACATAATTAAATTGTGTTAAACATAAATATAATGTGCAAGTGATTATATGATTCTTTTATTTTACTTCAGTTTCATAACTTTGTTATGGTTCTTTAGTTGTACAAGGTTGTAATGCAAATAATCACTTGTACAAAATTAGAAAATAATATCAGATTTGTTATTTACTAATAACTTGTAATTATTGCTACTTTCAAAGGTTTTTTGTAATTACATATAGTATTCAATAACACACAATTTTCTTCAATAAAAAATAATAATACGCACTTTGCATATGTGCATATACAATTTTTTAATTATGTATAGTTGCGCATTTATGTTAATTTTAGAAAGGTTTACATACAGGTTATTATTAAATATAAGTAACATTAAATTATAATAAATGGTAAGTGTAACAATGTTGGTAAATTTATGACATTGGATAAATACATTAATAAAACCACATTCCTTTAATAATTTACTATTGTGCAAGATTTTGAAATGAAGGGAATAATTGCAGTATAATTATAATATTGCCATTATTTTTTATACTCCTGAATACGAAAAATGTGTGGTGTGTAACATCATACCACCTTCCAACCTCCAAACTGGAAATCAAAAGAAATAAAATAATTTTAATGTAGTCCTGCCAAGAAAACAAAGTCCCTGAAGGAGGCGCTTTGGTGTCGCCCTTGTCTGAAAGGTACATTCTGGTTAAAAAGTATCAAGGCGGTAAATTTAAATGTGACGTGCTGGTATTTGCATTAACTAGGATTTTATTAAGTTCAAAATATTAAATAATTCGAACAGTAAGGTAAGTTGAATGCTCAGTATTCGAATTACTATAAACGGAAATAATTATAAACCACTTAGCTCATTTAATTTTATGAAAAATATTGATAGATTTACAAATAAACATCGAAATTGAAATGTTTAAAAGTTATTAATTAGAGATGGAAAGCTAACAACAACTAAAAACAGGCAAATAACTATAAAACTGTTTAACTCATAATTCATTTTATGAAAAATCTACAGAGATTTACAAATAAACATCAAAATTAAGTTATTTAAAAAAGTTATTAGTAAAATATACTTAGAAATTGTATGCAAACATAACAAAAATGAATAAACGGCAAATAATTGGCAAACCGCTTAGGTTATAATTCAAAACATTCAAGAGAATTTACAAATAAACATCGAAACTAAGTTATTTAAAAGTTATTAATAAAATATACTCAGAAATGTTATGAAAGCCAACAAAAATTAGTAACAGGCAAGTTCATAATTAATTTTATGAAAAGGATTAAATTGAACCTCCTTCCTCTTCACCTTCGTCATAACTACTTGTTTCCTCGTCATCGGAAGAACCTGTGTCTACGCTGAAAGACAAACTTTTCACTGCTTTATGCAGCATCCACATTTCTTGCGCTACATTGTCAACCCGAGCACAATTATTTTGCCAGTCCGATACGCTGATATCGGCAAAAACGTTTCGAACTAAATTTTCAATTTCACTACCACATTGACCAACATTGTTCATCGCAACCTTGTGTTTTGCTAAACTCCAAATTAATTCTATCGGATTGAGCACATAATGGTACGGTGGTGGCAAGCGAAGTACAGTGTGGCCGTGCTGCTTGTCAACATAGAAAGTTTTGTTGTAATTAAATTTCTTCACTAATTGTACCAATTCTGCTTTTCGCATTTCGCCCCATTATTTTCCAGCCACTCAAGGCCTTCCGGCAGATTGCGTTGATGATTTATTAATTTAAACGCTGTGGTAAGCAGCGTTGTCCATGACGACAATACCATTCCGTGGTAGATTTGGAATTAGTTGTTTTTGTAACCAAGCCATGAAGTTCGTATGGTTTCATGTACTTTTTCTCTTTAATATTCCCAAGTCGTAATCATCTAACACGTTTTTTTAGGACGGCCACTTCTTCTTGAGAATTCAGAATGCCCTCGTCGCTTCACTTAACTTCATTTCTAACAATAATTATCATTATTTACAGGTTTAGTTGGGCAATTCAAAAAATTACCTGATTTTTTTATAAAAGTAGCCGATTTCCCTGTTGCAGCAGCTGCCAATTCCGTTGCCCTTTTCAAAGGAAATAACCAACACACCTGCGGCTTTCTGCCTATCGAAGAACTCGATAACGTTTATTATAACATTTCTGGCCTCAGAATGAACCGATTTTCTCAAAATCGTAGCCATGTGTTTAGTAAGATATTGATAATGACAATGACAATTTAGTGATTTTGTACACGATTGTACATCTAAGAATTTTAACTTGTGATTGGGAAAATTGAATTTGCACCACTTTGGTGATATTTAGTCCGCATATTTTCCGGGGACTTTATTTTTTTGGCAGAGCTGTAACAATTTTTTTATGATAATTAGGCAACCTCTTTTATAAGTTCATTACGAAAATACGCAACATTGGAAGAAAAAGCAATAATCTACGTCAAACAGACGTTTAAAACTTCATATCAGATAGAGGTTAATAGACATCTAGATGCTAACTTAAAAAAGAATTCGAAAACCGCCCTTATTTCGCTTCATATTAAGAAACTTGATAAAATGAAGTTATGTAAAATTATGATTCACTCTCGTTCATTTAAATTAGCCATTATTAAAAAGCAAAGCGGATGGAATTGACAAAATCTAATTTTAATTTTACGTCTGTCAAATATGACGCGTTTCCACGGTTTTCATTTCTAATGGAATAAAGGTGGATATCACCAGCATTACTTTTTTTAAATAATTTTTTATTAGATTAGATGTTTTTGTATTTGTCAATCGATATCCTAAACCGTTTTTCTTGATCTCTTAAGATTTACATTTTACAGCCTGTCAAAGTCTCGAAATTGTCTGTCAATGATTTCGTATATGGTTGAAGATAAATTGAATAATATACATGGTGTTCCGTTTGAATTATCAAATTTGCTTTTAAGTTTTAGTAGAAGCGGCAACACTGCATCACTGAAAATATTTTTGTAGTGTAGAATATGATTGCTAATGTAAACACCACAATTTTCGTGTATGTCACTTGCCAAATAACAGATAATTGAGCGTTTCTATACTTTTAGGAAACACCGTATAAACTACTGACTAAAGGTATGACAGGATTTTACGGGAAAACATTAACATTAGTAAAAAATTCATCTGAGAAGTACAAAACAGTTGAATTTAATAAGTTAAAAATTTTAATTTTATAATATTATTTGCGTTTTTCTTCTGTTTTGATACTATTAGCTAAAACATTAAAAAACCTAAGACTCATATGTAAAAACGAATTATTCTGCGTAATGGTTTTCGAAGTTACTAATCGGAAATCATGTTTTTTTTTCTAATATTATGCCTTTGATGATTCAATTTTTTTGTAAAATTTGATTTGTTTTTAAACACAAAAATCAGACATTCCAATATGCAGATTGAAAAAATTGTTTAACATTGTATTTTGAGAAATAAGACCTGCAGGATGACGTTTTTCATAGGAAAGACACAGTACTAATACTGTTTTTTGTATAAGGAATAGATCATTAATAAATTGATAAATTGGAGTTACCCCACAGAATCATGCGATACCCAAGTTGAGATTCGAAGAGAGCATAGTATATTTCAATTACAGTTTTTGTGTAACATATATCTTTAGGTCGTGATAGCGCAAATACAGATCTATGTAATTTTAGTTTAAGTTATTCAATGTGCGTTTGCATCTAAGATAATTCCTAAAAATTTGGCAGGTTTACAAGGGACTGCTCTAGAATTACTAATTACAATTACATAAATTTGTGAAATTAAGGTTTGTTTCATGAATCAAAGTGTTTGGTTTCTCTGTATTTAGTAACAGCTTGTTTGCACTAGACCAAGGACTTGAAATGTCTAAAGGATTTGTTTTTCAAATCAGAATTATTCCAAGCGATGTTAACGTTTGTACCATCCGCATAGACCGTTACATTACGTGGAAATGGAAAGTTGTTCGACAAACCATTAATATATATTATAAATAATGTTGGGCCAAGTATTGAACCTTGGAGTACACCACACCGCACTAATTGTAATTATGATACTACCCTTTATTTTACCTGGGAGCAGTAACTTTTCAATAGCCACATATTGAGATCTTTCGCCTAAATATGATTTAAAAAGATACCGGAGCTGACAGAGGAGACTTGTGTTACAGATTGAAACAGAATGTCAGATTATAATAATTGTGCGATATGTTGGTGAACAGCATTATGATTAGACTTGATACCGCGTATGTTGCAATAATGGACCAAACAAGTAAAGGAAATTAATTGTAGTCGGGGAAATATTTAACTGAAACCGGAAATAACCATTTTAAGAGGCCACTAATTAACAAAATATAAAATTACCTAATAATTCTACTTCATAAAAGACAATACTCGTAATATTCCTAAAAAAAACAACAATGCGTCGATTTATTGAAAACCAATTTGTTATGCTCACGATGTCTGCACTATAAAATGTACAACAGTGTTGGGACGGTCATGTAAAGGTCTATAATCGTCCCAGTACTACAAGAATTCGAATATATAACGCATAAAGTTTCCGCCAGTTAAGTTACATCACCAAGTGAGGGGATAAAAGAGTGCTACATAAAAGTGAATTCGCGGAGAAATTGTACAAAAAACGAATCCAGAATTATAGGGCAATAGGAATACCAACATTATAAAAGAGATGCGGTGACAAACACAGGCAATATGATCACCGACACCCAAAGCAGGTATACTGAAGGGGTTGTTAAAGCCCAGGGCACATAAGGCAAAAATGTACATCAGGATACGGTGTAGCAGTAAAATAGATAAATAAGACAGAAATGGTAAGGATAAAGGCCACACACATAACAGAAGGAATAACGAAAACAACCAGATGAAGATGATGAAGGAAGTCCGAATCCAAAGAAGATTTTAATCTAAAATAAAATGTAATAAAAACTACTAACAATAAGGAAGAACGCGTGAGTCATGGCAAGCTCGGAAGCTGTTTATCGTAATACAGAAAACAAGCAAAACATCCAGACATAAATATCAGGTTACCAAAAAAGTTTGTGCGGTTTTTGTATACAGCAGAGTACCACGCATATTTTTTAAGATGTTCATGGATAGCACATGTTTGTTATCTGTCATTCACTTTGATACGAATCCTTCTTTTGACGCGTACATATATACTTGCCGACAATTGATTAGTTCTGAATTTGAATAATTGAAAATGGAAAACGGATAATACCTTAATTTGCGGTTGTTTGCTCTATGAGTACAAAGTTGGTACTAGAGCCGCAGTGGCGGTGAGAAGAATCTGTACCGCATTTGGAGACGATGTAAGTGATAGAACAGCACAGAAGTGGTTCAAGAGACCGAAGATCACAAACAACGAGGATCTTCAACAGGTTGTGGAGACAAATTGCAGTATAACGTACCTAGAGCTTTCAGAAACGATCAATGTGAGTGATGAAACCATTCGTTTGCACCTCCATCAGCTAGAAAAGACGTGGAAGTTAAGCAAATAGGTCCCACATGAATTATCGAACGATAACAAATTAAGTCGTCTTACTGTTTGATCGAAAAACATTTTACGGATCATGTGGTTGTCGCCTACTGATTCGATATTATATACTCCCAAAGTTTCCTTGCACTTAAACAAGATTTTATTGTGTGTTTGGTGGACAGCGACCAGAATAGTCTATTACGAATTTTTGGAAAGGGATCAAACCATCACTGCGAACTTATACTCTGAACAGCTTGAGCAATTACAAGCAGCACTAATCAGGATAACGCCAATTCGCATACCGCTAAATTGAGCCGGGAAAAAATGTCTGAACTTGGCTGGGAAACGTTACCCTTGACATTTCACAAAGTGATACCCACCTTTTTTTGTC
>JARFJB010000187.1:2467500-2555000 GCA_036346205.1 Vesta saturnalis
TTCGTATAATTTGAATCTTGTACAATATCCATTAGGTTTGTTTAAACACCAAAATTTAAACCCAAACCTAATAGGTTTACCTCTTATATACTGCTTCATATGGTGTCGTCCATAATACGGTTCCATTGCCTCGTCAAATGACAAAGTTTTTGGCAATGGTTCGGCATATTTTGTAAACTTTGCATCAATATGGGTCAGAAGAGGTCTCACTTTTCGTGATCAGTCTTGATCATCTGTTACATTATTGTCAGAAAAATGAAGATATTTAAAAATTGTCAGGAACCGGTCACGTGACAGTTCCCGAAATGGCTGCATTGTGAACATCTGATTGAGTCTGCCAATACATTTTTCTGTTTGGTAGTTTATTGTAACCTAATAGAATCAAAATAGCTAGTACTTTATATATGTCTTCGAGTGACACATGAAAATTATTGTCAGAACATTTATATTAACATACTTTGTTGATTCCTTGCAAATATGGTTTATAAAGTCTCCATCTCGAAATAATTTCAAAAACTGTAATGGAGTCCCACCTTGTAGTAACATAGTTTCAATAATATGGGGCATAACCTCGTGCATATGTTTTGTTTTATAAACTGCATCATCTTTTTTTCCAAACGCAAATTGATGCTATCCCAAATTCTTTTAGTTTGTAACTTATTTACTGATCTACTTTTTTCGAAGTAGTTTCGAAGTAGTAGGGCTCTGGAAGAAATTATTTTTATCATCAAAACTGGATGATTGTTTCGGTAAAATGTCAGGTTTCTCACTGTTGCTTGTTATAATTTGAACTTGAGAAGTTTGAGCTAGAACACCGTGGCCTATCAGATGAAGATTATTTTCATTTACTTCGTACTCCTCTTCGTCAACATCGTCCTCATCAGTGTCGTTATCTTGTTCAAGAGGAAACAGAGTGAAGTTTATTCTTTCTGCATCAGTTAATTGATTTTCATCATCAGATTCTTCTAACACAGTCACAAGTTCTTCTGTTGTAAGAGGTCTCCTGAAGAAAGAAAATTTTAATAAATAACCATTTCATACATGTTTATTAAATATTTACTTCTACATTATTATCATAAACATATTTGAAATATTTTTGTTACTAATATTCTTAAGATTTAACTTACCCAATTATAGAAATCTAATATAAGACATTATTATATCATATACACGTGTTATATACTTTAAAGCCTAGCGCATGAATATTCATATATGCAACTTGAATATTCATATATGCAACTTTAGTTCTAAAACAATACCATATAACCTTACTCTATTGTGACACTTTAGTTTGCATATTATTTTATGAATATATAAGTACAAATTCCAGTGGAAATATTTTAAATAAATCAATACATAGGAAAATTTAAGATTATATTACTTACATTAGCTCCCATTTGGAGATTTTTGCAGAACCGCTAGTTCGTTTTCGCTTCTGTGAAGCCATTTTGCACTTGACAAATAACCTAACTAAACTTAAAATGATGCAATAAGCTGTTCTGAAGCATCCGCCGCCACCTGTGAACCAGCAATAAAACTGTCGAGGTTTAAAAAGCACTAAATAAGCGTATGAAAATTTAGACAGTAGGCTCTAGTGGGTTTAGAAAACAAGACGTTAGAGATATGTTTAAATAACCTTAGCACAGGAGCTTACCCAGGTAGATTAAATAAATTATTGAAACACTAATCATGAAATTATCGAGAGCACATGACATATTACAATAAATTAGAAAAGCATAAAATTGACACAGCCCTCTCGAAGTATCGCAGATGGCCATAAATACTTATAAGATGTTTGTGACTATTGAAATCTTTCAAAACATATTAGATTATCACTTACACAATTGGAATTACATCTATATGGTTTACAAACAGAGCCCGATTATATATATATATATATATATATATATATATATATATATATAATATATATATCGCAGCAATCATATTTGTTAAATTGCCTTCGATAGAACGGTTGTTAATTATTTTATAGGAGTTAGGTTAATACTTCCTTTTACTTATTTTTACGATTTATCTATCAGTCTAAAGTGTGTCACAAATAGTAGAGAAGGTGAGGATATGTAGTGGTAGTAGGTCGAGGAGGGTACCCACCTTAACCCTTCCTAGCTCGTTCGTGAAATGTGTTTGTAAAACAAGTGGCGTTCATTATGTAACAACTTTATTCCGGATTTATAAAAGAGTATCTACGGCCTCGTCAATTAAAGATGCACAACGTACGGGCAAAACGAATCAAAAACTTAATTCTTGTATTCGTAAAGAATCCAAAGAAGATAAAGTTTCCCCAACCATATGTAACTGGTAAAAGTACTTCAAATTACAGTAAAACCTTCAACATTGGCAATTACTATTACTTCATATAAATGATACATTATAATTCTAATGTTTACCAATTAAATCATCCCTATTTCATTTTAAGTTGGACAATTAATAGTAAGTATAACATTGACTATTATGTGTGATTTACTGCTGGTTACACTAATAATGTGTATGACTAGGTCTATAAATAAATGTAAGTATTTGCAGTAGAGATGCAACGCACGTTTTGCCTCTATGCTTGCTATTTTACTAGGCGCAGAAGGAAGTACTTTCTTATATTAGATATAGTTCTTGAAAAATGGATGCCACTACCTGTATAAATACCATTCGTCATGTACCTCCATTCTATAGATAAATCGTACAAATGAGTTTGCATCATATTTATTAATACAATACAATCAATTACCGTATTTTGGGTAAATGCTTACATTAATCTGGTGGTTTAGAAGTCTTTTAGAGTGCATAACTTTTTATTGTTTCTCTAAGTTGAGCTACGTATGTTATTCGAATAAAACACAGAAAGGAGAAGAACATTTGGGGCGTGTTCTTTAAGATACTTTGCCATTTGAAATAATTTGGATAAACTGGATTTATAGGAAGTAGTTAAAGAATTAAGTAAATCTGATTAGCGTTTCTTTGACAAAGATTTAGATCATTGCAGTGTAAGAAATACAAAAAGAGAAAGATATTTTTTTCTCACACTATCTCCATATCAGATTTAATATTTAAATTAATTACTATTATATAATTGTATATTGTATTTGTCATCCAGGATACATCTTTCTTTTAATTTTCTGTCATCATAACGAACGGGTTAACTCTGCTCACATGTGCAGTTAAATTAAAGCCCTACCTTTATTTTTGTTATATTTGGAAAGATAGTGGCCTCAATGTGTTCAGTACATGTCCCATTTAATGGTTTTAACAGTTTAATGTATTAGCAGAATGAACTACCAGTATAACGTTAGGGTTTTTTCCCTAGTGTACTATGAACAACTATTACCACTATTGGTTTTAACACTGGTTACTTCAACTTCATTAAGTAACCATCATCTTTAATTTCGATAGTGCGCGAGCACTTTATATAAAATAAAACAAATGGGACAAATAGACAAATCCAGCACCCAGAAACAACGAAAACTTCCAAAGGAAAGTCGCTGCTAAGGCAATAAAGAAGCTAAGAATAAGCAGTATACCGTAGAGACGACCGTATGTAATCCAGAAAACTTCACCTAGGGTACCGGCAACCGAGAAGAAAAATCGGCGTCTGGTCAGCGTCAGGGCTGCCAGCAACAGTACTTAACAAAAAATTAATTCTATTTGATCAGGGCTCCAATTTTCTTCGGAATGTGAAGCTTATGAACTAGTCAAAAAGAAATAAAATGAAATATACGAGTATGTAAAAACTGTAAAATTTGTATTAAAGGTTGGATGAGCAAATCAATACCGAGACTGATAACAATGAGAAAAAACCCACTGTAAAATACAAATAAGGCCACCGACGTGTCACTTTTACGGGTGCCTGGCCACCGACATCCATACCTCGGCCACCGCCGCATTTTCACTACCTTTCTTGCCTTGATACGTCCTCACAGTGACACGGTCACACGTACCACTATCACGCCTAACACTTTCACCAACGCACTTGACTTTTAACACATCACAACCCTACAACATTTAACCACCTTCTCAAGATATTACGTATGCAAGTGTCTTAAGTACATTATGTCACAGAAATCCTTTTTGGATTTCTTTAAAGTCTTAAACAATTTGTAATCCGCAATCTCGTTCAACTACAATAACTCTTGATTTTTACATGCACTCCAGTTTCCTAAAAGGCTTAGGTGAATTTACGACACGACTCCAATGATCATACAGTTTTTCTTATACAGCTTCCCGACCGCAGTGTAGCATCTATTGGGGGGCACGCCCATCCTAATTGTTCTAATGTCGAAAGCGTGAAGAACCCCCAATTTTCTTTTACAGATAACAATCCAGGAATCACTCCTCTCCCGCCCAGAACCTGATTCCCAACTTGACACTCCCACACGCCACCTGAAAAAACTACTCATGATTAAAGCCACTTTACAGCTATTTTCTCACACTAAAAAGTAAGTTAACCGTATGTCAAAACTCACCTTGCAGAAACGTTGTCTTGCACAACAAACAACCCTTCTACCGTTTCCGTTATCCGCATGTACAGTCCTTTGGTCCTTTATAATGGATATCATAGCAACGACAATTAATCCCAGGACTGTTCGTCGCAAACGTCTCCCACTCGGACACCGAGTCAAAACTCCTCCACATTCACCAGATTTCAATTACCACTGCACCTATAGCACCTTTAATGCTGTAACGGTGTAGTTTACTAGTGCATTCCTATTTCTTTCCCTTTATGCAGTCCCTTTAGAGTACGTATGTAGCCTTGCTAATTTCAAAATCTTAGGTGAATTTAATTCCCGACACACTCAAATCGGTGACATCGCACTCAATAAAAACGGCATCAATATCTTATCAGCCTTACTGCGCATGCTTCTCAAACGTATTAGGATTACCACATTTTACAAGCACCTGGTACCTCAACGCTTCACATCATTGTCAAACACTTCTACGATCATGAATGTTACGTAGGTACCATTATTAAAACCGATCACCTACTTCTGGTGGTAAAAACCATATCTTGTCTATCACCCTTTGAACCTATAGACCGCTCCGTAACTAGACTTTAAATTCAGACCAGAATGCTTTCTACGAACACATCTATAACCACATCCCCACACCAAACCTTCAAACACCACAAGTTGTCGAGACACATTTACAATGTAACGATTAGAATTAGTCATTTGTATACTAGGTAGTAAGCTTCTGCAATTTCAGCCATCTCATTTTTAAAAATATCCGTTATTGCGTTTAAAACTAACCAAACCAAAACATCAAATTCCTTATCAATTTGTTATGCCTGCTTTTGCACTCGTTTTCATGGTAACGCATCAATACCTACAATCATAAATGAGAAATGTATTTTTTTTAAACAATTAACGTTATACTTCCTGTTAAATATTCAATATATTAATCGTGCATAAAATTTTGTATGCATTGCGGATATAATTAGTTTTTATGGCCCTACGGCGCTTTCCTAGCCCTCGCGCTAGCGCGCTTGGACACCATAGACTATAAAAACCTCATTATGCCATTAATGCAAAAATAACTATTTTGTACGATGCCTGTAAGCATTTTTTGTATTTGTTTCCGAAAGCCACTGTAATCCGCACAAATGATTGTACGAACCTTTACATTTTTCCTCAGTACTCCATTAGTGCATCTTTCATATTGTTCACACCTTTTTTTCGTACCTACGGCCTTTTGTAAACATTACAACACTAGTTTTCATGTTTGCTTGTTTTATTTGCATTTTCTTGTTTTCTTGACTAAACAAACTTCTGGTGGTATTTAGCTTTAAGTGGGGCGGGGCAGTTTAACCAATTAACGTTACGATTTTTCGTCCTGTCACCATACGCGAAGCAGCGATCAATTTACGCGGATATACTAGAAATAACGGGAACGGGCATATGAAATAGAACTTTCCTGTTATTTGTTTTGCTTCAAATTCGTTTGTTTTCCTAGTCTTCCATCAAAACTCTTAAATGTATCCAACAGAAGTTGAAAAATATTTCTTACTATATACTTTTAGGTCTTATACAGGGTATTTCAGGAGGAAATGTAGTTACTCTAGTATGTTATTCTACATTTAATTTTAAGCAAAGAGTGCCTATAAACTTATGTTCGAAGACGCTTCGTTTAGGATGTAGAGCGTGTGAAAGTTAAAAAAATAATGCAATTTTTTTTTTAATATCTTTCGATCGCCTCGAGCTATTTTAAGGAAATTTTGTATCCAGGGGTTTGTTGGGACGAGAAATTCAAATTCGGTGACGATTTCGGTGCAACTTCTGGAGGACGCCACAAGCGGCCATTATGACACGTTTGAACCACTATAACTTTTTGTGCCATATTGCATGTCACTCTCGGTTGGAAAAATATTTATCCATACCTGTCCTGTTTAAAAAAGGTATACCTTGTTGAATTCGCTAGGACCAACGGTTTCCGAGAAAAACGAAATTAAGTTGATGATACAAATAATTTAATAAAATTAACTTAAATACGGTAACAACAATAATACTACAACAAGATAACAAGAAAACAACTCAACACTACCAAATTAACACTAATAAATTAATTCTCAAAAACTTGGTTCAAAAATAACATCACCAACTTCAATACATTTTTCAATTCTGGGGAAAATGTTATGTACAGTGTTATTTAATTTTACTGGAAGCTCTTTTCTTTGCGTATATGTGCCCATTATACGACCGATCAACTCACTATGTGTATTTAATGTATCACAATAAACATCTTGTTTCATCGATCCCCAAAGCCCATAATCCATAGAGGCCAACTGATAAGTCCGCCACGACCAACCCATCTCTCTCCAAATTGTTCATTCATAGAAAATGGGTTACCTGTCGGCTATAATAGGATGGAGCATCGTCATGCTGAAAAATCATCCTTAGTCGTTTGTTCAAGGAAACACCCTCTAATAACACTGGAAGATCTTTTTACAAAAACTCTAAATATCTGGCTGCTGTTAGACGATCCGATAATACAAATGGGCCAATCAATTGATGATCAATCACTCCACATCAGATATTTACACTAAATCTATGTTGGAAATTTTTTTTCAACACTGGCATATGGATTGTTATCGGACCAACAATGACTGTTGTGCTGGTTATTAATGCCATTCCGAGTAAAAGTGGCTTCGTCAGCAAAAAGTATCATTGGAACTAGTTGACGATTAGCGTTGATCCATTCACACAATTCCAATCTTTTAGCATCTTCTATTGGTTGAAGGTTTTATACGATTTGAATGTAGAAAGGATACAATCCGTGTTTGCGTAACGTACGCCATACTCTTACACAAGGAAGTTTCATTTGTAAAAAAAACCTTCTTGTGCTTGTCGATGGTCTTCGTTTTATTGATTCAAGAATATTTTGTTTCATTGGCATTTAGGTCTGCTCGTTCAAAACGATAATGACTATTTGGAAGGACACCGGATTCACGTATTTGGTCAAATGTGTTAGAAAACACTCTTGCATCTGGAACCGTTCCATTAGTAAATCGCGTCCGACATTCTCTACAGGCAGCCCATGATTTTCCATTGTAAAAAACATAACCAAACAACACATCAGCATACTCACTATGGGTAAAGATGTGTGACATTTTCAATATTTGCGTACAAATTCTTATGACACTTTCAATTAAATGTCAACTATTTGATCTAAGTCTACTAGACGATTTCCTAATAGAACGGTTCCAAATGCAAGAGTGTTTTCTTCAACAATTTGTAATTTTAGTATTTTTGTTAATTTTGAATCAAGTCTTTGAGAATTAATCTACTAGTGTTAATTTGGTAGTGTCAAGTTGTTTTCTTGTTGTTATTTTGTTGTAGTATTATTGTTGTTACCGTATTTAAGTTAACTTTATTAAATTATTTGTATCACCAACCTTAGATGCGTTTTTCTCGGAAACCGTTTGGTCCTAGAGACTTCAATAATGTATACCTTTTTTAAACAGAAAAGGTAAGGAAAAAGATTTTTCCAACCGAAAGTGACATACAATGTGGCACAAAAAAAGTTATAGTGGTTTAAGGGTGTCATAATGGTCGCTTGTGACGCCCTCTAGAAGATACACCGAAATAGTCAACGAATTTGAATTTATCGTCCCAAGAAACCCCAGGATGCAACGTTTCGTTAAATTGGCTCGAGGCGATCGAGAGATATTAAAAAAAAATTGATTTATTTTCTACATCCTAAACGAAGTTTATAGGGAATTTTTGCTTAAAATTAAACGTAGAATAACATACTAGAGTAACTACATTTCCTCCTGAAACATTCTATATAGTTGTAGTAGGCCAAACAAGATATAGAAAATGTAATGGTTGACTTTAAAAGGAGTATATTAATACTCTGATTAAGAATATGCGTATTTGGGAAAACTAACCTAACCAAATATTTATATTGAATATTTTTCTTTAGCTTTGGGTTAATGGAGCACTCTAATCTTTATAGCTAGCAGTACTGACAACATCTAAAACTTTCCAAAATTTAATAATTCACACAATTTTACTTAATGTTAGTACAAAGTTCCGCTAGTTTAACTTCTCTAACCGCGAAATTACTTATCACAATAAGACGTTAATAAAGCATAGGATGCATTAATATTTAAGATTATGCACTAGAGTACAATATATGTAGTAAGTTATGCATAATTTAAAAGCATCGTTATCAGAAACTCACGTACGTTTCTTGAAATGTTATTTAGAGTAAGTTTCAAACTAAACTTAATTTAACAGATGATAGAAATTGACACGTAACTGCCAGAAAGCTTTTTCTATTGACATGTTGTCGAGTAATTCATTTAAGATTTTCTTAACAATTGTCATTGCAAAAGTTTTAATTCAATAAAGTTCAAGATACATTTATTGGTTTCAAAACGTATAACCATAAATAAAAAAGTTGTTTTCTGAGTATCTCTCCTTTTTGACATGTTTAAGTGCAATAAGTATGAAATGACAGGGTCTATTATTGAGAAACATCTTTGCTCACCTGGTTTATACGAGGAAATGTAATAGTGTAGGAAAAATCCATTAGATCTCGGCTTATAAATCTGGTCTATATTGAAGGATAGTGGTTATTGAATTCCATTTATAATTTTGAAGACTTAAAGCTACTTCAAAGGATAGTTTATTTTTAAAATAATAGACGTAGTAGAGCGATATGTTTATGCTTGCAATTTTTGCTAGAGGAAGAGGTATCTCAATGTTTTCGTGACACGTTGAGGATTTTAATACCTTTAACAATATTTCAATTTAAAGACTGAAAATCTGGACTCTTCAAAGGATCAATACTAATAACAAATTATAATTAAAATAATGAATAATGAATAATGGTCGGCAACTTCAAATACTTATGCAAAAATTATAATTAGGAGGGCATTTTTAAATGAGCATCAAATATATGTACGTACAACAACATACAGCGTCTATTTTACTGTCAGCTATTAAACTTTCGTACATCAAACTAATAAATCGGCAAACAACATAATTCTAAAATGGCAACAGAAGTAAATAACATATATTATACACGAATCGCCTGACATTCTACTCTATCATCAAAAACTGTAACTGAACATCTAACTTTCAAATTAATCACCATATTTTTTGTTTCAACAAGATAATTCTAAAATGTCAACGAAAGCAAACAAGATATTGTACACGCATCACCTCACATGCATTAAATATTTGGTGTCGAACACCGCACGACCTTTCAACTTATAAAATGGAAATTAAAAGAAATGAAATAATTTTAATAACATTTTTTTAAGAATAATTATGTAACCTCCTTCATACGAAGTTCATTACGAAAACAGGCAACATTGTAAACACAAAACAATACTCTATGTCAAACAGACGTTTAAAACTTCATGAAAAGCAAATGTTAATAGACTTCTAGATGCTAACTTAAATTAAAAGAAATGAAATAATTTTAATTTCAACTTTTTAGGATAACTATGCAACCTCTCTTTTATATGTTCATAACGAAAACAGGCAAAATTGTAAAAACAAAAGCAATAATCTGTATCCGATGTCGTTTAAAACTTCATGTCAGATAGAGATTCATAGACATAAATACATGTTAACCTAAAAAAAATTACAAAGTCGCCCGCATCTATAAAAATATCGATAATACAGCTTCAGCATTTTCAATCATTTTTTACATTTACATTTACATTTATTTCGCTTTACATTAAAAAACTTTACAAAGAAAATTTATGTAAAATTAAATTTTGTTTAAAAATACGTCTACAATTTTTTTATAAAATTAATCTTTATTCTGAAAATGAAAAAACACTTAAACAATTTAATCCTGCCTTAAGAATTTTTTCCGCTAAATTACGCGTCGTACCAAAAAATTGCATAGAACATAATTAATCGATGTTTAAGGTCTATATCTAAGTATTTTTACAATTATGCAGCTGTTTTATAAATATTGTGTAGATTAGTTTTTTTTTCTTTTAGTTCACTAACATTATACAATAATTAAGCCCCTAAATTAATTAATTATGCACTGTTGAATATTAAAAATAAAAGATAACCGTTAGTTGTAAATAGAGATTTTCCTGTGCTTCAAAATTAAAACTTATCAAGTACTATAAACAACCGTGAATATAAACACAAGTTTCCGAAACTAGATAAGTAGTAGTATAGTTTATATTCAAACTCACATTTTCAATGGAAATTTACATTCAAAACCTTTTATATTAATATTAGAGAATGATAAGAAACCAAAGCACTCAAATAGACTTTAAAACCCGATCATTCTAATTAAGAGAGTTTTAAATTAATATATACAGGTAATAACTAACACTGTCCTTATAAATTTGTTAATTTATTTAGTGAAAATTGCATTGTTAAATAACATTTTCGATATAAATAATTAAAGTTAAATCTAAAATACCTTCTATGAATTCCAACTACAAAAGAATGTATCTAATCTTTTACTATTGTATAAAATTTTATGTATTTAAATGAGGCGAACACCGACAGATGTGTCAAACAGCAACTAGCTTCTGGAATTGTGTGATTTTTAGTTAACATAAGTGTGATTAATTACTAATTAGATAGAATAAGTAGTTTTGTTAATGGAAACTGACCGAATTTTATATCAACCGTTCTGTTACTTCATAAAGAATAATCTTAGCACGACAAAAGAAATATTAAACGAGTAGTCGATTTAATAATTCGATAATTAAATCTAATTGTTACGCTGTCGCCTCATTGTTAAAATTATGGAAGTTCCAGCCGTTTCTCACTTTTAAATAACGTACTCTATATAGCTTGAGCTTTCACAAAATATTTATCTTCCTTCGTTCTAACTGTCTACGTAGCGAAAATTAAATTTGTGAATTGATTATGAGGTGAAGAGTAGATAATACAGGCTAATTAATAGAATTCAACTTAGTAAATATGTAGCCGAGTATAAACAGTCAGTTAAATTTATGTTGACAAGTAGTAAAGAGTTACTTTGTTACCGAGCACAGTTTTGATTAAACCGTAATCAGTTAAATTTAAATTTATTCACACAGTTCATTTTTATAAAGAATCATTCATTTTCATCCATCATTGGTGAAGGAATTTTGTTTGTCAAGGGGACCTCATGAGACCTTTGTGTACCGTATACGCCGTCCGTCTATATTAATTCTGTTTTAAGTACATCTTTTATCTTAAGGACCAGACCCTGAATTTTATGCTCCACTGAGAGACTCGACTCAGACGTTTGTAAAACCATAGACGTTCAGAAGTGGACCCAAAGACCGACTAAAAGATGGTTTACCTTTGGGTGGCGTCCGATTACGTTTCCTAACCCCTGGAACTAACGACTGCTGTCCACAACCGTCCAGGAGCATTACATAATATCAAATACCGTATCTTACAATTTTCTTTGCATAAAATTTATTTTTTTCCCAGACGAGGCTTAATCTTTGTGTTGGATTTCGTTGAGGGCAAGCTTCACTTGCCACCACCGAAAACCCATTACAATACTTGATAAACACTAACAATTGACCCTAATAAACACTTCCTCCCACGGCTGGATTTCTTCTAAAATCTGCGACACACACACACGCACACGCACACGCACACGCTCACGCACACGCACACGACACGACACGCACACGCACACGCACACGCACACGCACACGCACACGCACACGCACACGCACACGCACACGCACACGCACACGCACACGCACACACACACGCACACGCACACGCACACACACAGCACACGCACACGCACACGCACACGCACACGCACACGCACACGCACAGCACACACACGCACAGCACAGCACACGCACAGCACAGCACACGCACACGCACACGCACACGCACACGCACAGCACACGCACACACAGCACACGCACACGCACACGCACAGCACACGCACAGCACACGCACACACGCACACGCACACGCACACGCACAGCACACGCACACGCACACGCACACGCACACGCACACGCACACGCACACGCACACGCACACGCACACAGCACACGCACCACAGCACACGCACACGCACACGCACACGCACACGCACACGCACGACACGCACGCACACGCACGCACCGCACGCACGCACGCCACACGCACACGCACACGCACACGACACGCACAGCACACGCACACGCACACGCACACGCACACAGCACACGCACACGCACACGCACACACACGCACACGCACACGCACACCACACACACACACACACAGCACACCACACACCACACACACACACACACACACACACACCACACACACACACCACCACACACACACACCACACCACACACACACACACACACACACACACACACACACACACACACACACACACACACACACACACACACACACACACACACACACACACACACACAACACACACACACACACACACACAAACACAACACACAAACACACAACATTTTTAAAGGGTATTTTAAGTGTATTTTATGCTCAGATACACAAATAATTTTTTTTTAATGTTTCACCGTAAAAAAAGAGGACAATGAAATGGTTTTCAGATGCATATTTTTACTTAATTTTACGCTCACCTTCCGTAGCCAGGTTGTAAATTTTGAAATCCAAACATTTTTTAGATGCGTTACTAATTAAATAGTTGTACAGAATGTCATAAAACAATTGGCAATTTTTACTTTCTTAGTGGCACAAAATACTATATGATCAGTCATTATTTTTGTTGCTATACTAGGTTTTCTAACTTGCCAAAAACTGCAATAATTCGATGTTCTATTAACACTACCCATAAACGTTATGTCCTATATGCTGTATGAAAAAGTTTCGCTTACATTTTAAAACTAGCAGAACTGGAATAGATTTAAAATCGTATAGACAGCAATAACTAAATTACGCCAAAATTTTTTTACAAATATGACTTGCAATATCTCAATCGATAGATCACTACTAATTTGGTTGTTGCCTTCTAATATTATATTGAAAACTTCGGAAATAATTATTTTAAGTATTTTTTTTTTTATTTATTGAATAACAAACCTTTCGCCCAACCGTCAACTAAATCAACTCGTTACTATGTTAATCAATATAACAATTCAATTATAACAATTCGGCCAACCTGAAAATTATAACGTCCCCGTCATATACAAACAAAAAAAGTTTCAAAGCAAATGCAATTGGAAACATTTTTTTGTCTTTTCATCTAACTTAACCCGGTCCATAGCACCCACTCCTTCTTACAATCTACTGCTTCGCTGCTGGCCGTCTACATCCCTTACTACAAACCTATCTGTGTCTAAATGTTTTACAGTTTCTAATTGATGGCTAACACCAGTCGTGGTACAAGGACCACAACAAAATAATCTTGTAATTGTAAGCAGCTTTTCTAACCCCCCTATAGAATGTCGAAAGATGATCTCACCCTGGTTCTTTTTACCTGGTGATGGCTCTTGTTGTAGGCCCACTGAACATCTAACTGTTTAGAATATCAACCCGGGAGTTCAAGACACTTTATAACAAATACAAAATTAGGTAATTGACTGTTATATTACAAAAGGTAAATTACACCACGGTCTAGCTCAGTGAGGTACAAACTTAGGAAACTTACTGTAATTGAGAATTCATAGATTTTGAGGGGTGAGGGACGCAGAGATTTATCCATAGATATAACCAGTGTTAAGCATTTTTCTGTTGTCGGACGCCACTCATTTTATACTTGTAATAATTAAAATACACCAAAAATTGAGAAAGTTGTACCTAATTGACATAGGTAATCTACATAAAAATAGAAAATTGTAGTTATATTTATATTATATTTAAGTAATAGTTATAAGTTATAATAAGTTATAGTTATATTATATTTAAGTAATACGAAATGTCTGAATAATTTCGGCATAAAATAGCTCAAACGACATTTCTCGTAACGATTTACGATTTTACATAATTAATAAATCAATACAACTATATAAGCTTATCATCTACTTTACTTGAAGTTCAAAGTGTAATATGATCAACACAGTATTCAATCATAAAAAGTACTGACCTATGTCAACAAACATTACAGTATAATAGGTTATGAAGTCAAATGTTTCTATCTTAGAACAGAAATAAGCTGTTCTTTTATAACCGTATCACAAACTACAAAACTACACTGATTTGTTATTTACTTAAACTGCACTAAAAGGATACGTACTTACTTGTACAAAGTAAATACAAATAATTGAACTGTAATAATATATATATATATATATATATATATATATATATATATATTATATATATATATATATATATATATATATATATATATATATATATATATATATATATATATATATACGAAAGGTAATTTTCATAAAATGTTTCAACTACAATAATGGAAATGTAGATTAAACAACTAACGCAGATTTGAGCGATTAAAGCGGCAGATATTGACGATGAATGCAGAATATATGTAACAGCATGTGTGATTTATGCAAAGCAAAGGTATCTCCATTTATACTTGTGAAGATGACTTGCATTATCGTGCGCTCTTTTGTGCATTTTCCGTGATGCCATGCAGCACGCTTTTGCAACGGAAAAATTCTTTAACATAAGGGCTTTTCCTAACACAATCGGATTTCCCAAATGCAGAGACGTACCCTTGTTCTTTTCTTTATTTGTTCCTATTAAATATATTTACAAAATGTAATTCAAAGCCTTACATACCTTATAAATGGGAAGCAAAACTTAAAAAGGTAACGTACTAAACTGGATATAACGGTAGAAGAAACAGAAAGAAAGTGAACTAAGCGTGTTCAATACGCGTTTGTGCCTAAAACAACAAAAATGGATGTTACTAAATATACACAGGGATTCGTAATTATGTAGACTAAAGTGAAAATATCGAGATATAAAAAATCAGATTATTGAAAGGAAAAGAATTACTTAAAGATACTAATGTAATGTAAACATATTTATCACTAATAATGCAAATTTCGAAACTTTATTAAGGGTACGATAGGTAAAAATTGAAAACAAATTAAGGTAACAATAACCAAGAATTGGCACGTCACAACGAGGAGGTTGGAAGATATGAAATGATAACACTATTCGCCTTCTCTATCTGTCCATTTCCGAGAGGACACATGCTCTGTGTTAAATTGTTGACAAATGCTGTAAACGTTTTGTATGTGAAGGTACTCCCGCGATCACTAGAAACTCCAGAAGGCCATAATTTATCATAAACTCGTACATAAATTTTAGTGTCGAATCAGCACGAACATCTTTAGTAGCCCTTGAAACTACATACATATTTGATAAATCTATCTTCGATTAATGCTACTTACTTATTTCCATAATTTGGTCAAACAAAACAACCTAAATGATTGATGTGAATGCACTAAGTAGGTTTTGATCCTTTTTTCAAATGAATGCAGATAACCTAGCTGTTTACCATGCAGTGTTTTAAAATAAGGACAGTTAATACACCGGTCATCTACCCTTTTATTTTTGGAATGTAATAAGTTATAGGTATCCATCGAAAATCTATTTTACGCAGCAATCAACTAAACAAAACTTATGTTTTACTTCTTCATCGCCGGATTCTAGTTTATTACGAATACGTAGAATTTTTTCATCAGAATGTAGTTGCATACACGCTACCCAATCCGTCGTTAACTGAATACCCATTATAGTTGACTATTTTAGTTTCTTGTGGAGGCTCAACGAGATTCTATTCAACCCACCTTTAACACATTACAATCAGTTGGAATACAAAGTGTGTTCTGAATAAATACACATACGAAGGATACTTTAATGTATCCTTTGTAGCTTTTCTACTGGAATACGCAACAGGATGTAACTGATTGCTCATAAAATACTGAAATAGGACACCGGAGGTTCCAATTGATGCTAGAACGGAAGAATTATAATTCGTTACGACTAAACTGGTAGATTGCGTAATTTCTCTTTCATCACGTTTAAAGCTTTGTTTAACTATTTCCCCATAAAAACTTACTGTTCTTAGAAAGTAAATGACTGCTCCAAAATCTCGAACAAAACGGCGAAAGTAATATGTTAAGCCAAGAAAGCGACCAAGAGTTTTTGCATCGACTAGAGTTGGAAAGTCTTGAATACACTATACTTTTCTAATACCTAGTTGAATGACATCAACTGAAATTTAAAATCCCAGATATTCAACATTTTCATAAAGAAAAAACACTTATAAACTTAATCCTTAAAAATTGTATTAATTTTATTAAATAAGGTACAGAAGGGTAAAGTTGACAGTGGGGAAACATTGACACATTTTCAAGTATCCCGCCTAGCACTGGAAGCTCATCATAAAATGCGTGCTTTTAGCGTTTATAATTCATTGCCTGGTGTTGCTATCTAGTGGAAATAGTTCAAATTTGCCCCACTGCACCATCTTTAATTTATGGAACTCATCAAGTCGGGGTATTAGAAAAGTGAGTGATTATTTAACAACAAATCTTCTCGTATTTTGTTATTTTCTCGGCAAGGTAAGTTCCTTTTTATCATTCTTACTCAAGTCGTTGAGATATTTTGTTATATTTATCAATAATACAGAAAATATTACAAATTAGATTTCGAGGTTAAGATGGCCATGTATGTCAATCTTAGACGACTCGATGGCAATGCTGCCCTATAGTAATGTGTCAATTCTAAATTTCAGATTGGCGTGTTTTCAAATTGCAACACCGCGACCCAAGGGACATTATAAAACTTACTCCACGCAAAGCGTGCATTCTGCAGTGAACTGCATTAGAAATGAGGGTATTAGCATAAAACAAGCTGCTCAAATGTTCGGAACAACTTTACTAAATCACGTAAAGAAATATAAATACTGCGCTGTTGGAAGACCAACTGTACTTACTACAGAAGAAGAACGACTAATAGTTCACTCCCTAACCAACTTAGCAGACTGGGGATTTGGATTTGATCGGTTTCAGTTAAAATTGTGTGTTCAGGATTACCTTAAGAAAATTGATCGAGCGAACCTATTCAAAAATGGTTTGCCTGGGAAAGATTGGATTGCAGGTAAATAAGCTTTAGTTGTGTTTGCTGTAGAAAACTTGCAGAAACATTTTTTTTCTTACTATTTACAGGATTTGAAAGGAGATGGAAAGACCAACCGAACCGCAGAATCGCTCAAAACCTTCCCAAAAATCGTGCTGAAGCCTATTCTACTACAAGATTTTTACAGAAAGCTAAAAGACGCAATAGAACGGAATTGTTTAGAAATCAGACCACAAAATACATTTAACTGTGACGAGTCCGGTTTTCAAACGGAATTTGGGATACAACAAGATTTATGTCGGAAAGGATTTAGGAATCCAGGTAAAGTTGTAGGTAGTGTGACAAAAGCAACATACACTGTTCTCTACGTGGTGCCTAATAGGTCCGGATGATGCGGTGTACAACTGTTCACCATCAGGTTGGATGGAGACTGCGAAACTAGAGAGGTCCAAGCTGTTATTATATGGAAGATACATGATCACTAAAAGAGAGTTTGCAATCAAAAGTAACCACAAGACCTTTTATCGCAGAACTACGATTAAAAAAAACTCAGTTACGTTCATATGTATAATATATAGATCGGAGTTTTTTGGAATAGGTAACCACTTTGCATTTACCCATGTTAAGTCGTAATCCATTACTAATACACCATTTATATAGTTCCACGATTTGCATTTGAAGTATACCGCAATCATTCATAGAATTAATAACAATACATTTTTTAATAATCAGCGTACATTAAAATAGTGCAGGACAACAATTGAGGCAGATCGTTAATAAACAACAAAAACAAAAGAGGACCTAAGTTAGATTCCTGTGGGACTCGCGACGTAACTAGTGAAGTGTCCGATTTAAAATTATTATATTGTACAAACGAGTATCTGTCTGTTAGATGGGATTAAAAAATTTTTTTTAGAGAATCTGAAAATCCAAAGCTATGTAACTTATTAATAATGACCGCATGGTCAATTTTGTCAAAAGCCTTGGCAAAATGCGTGTAAAACACGTCTACTTGTTGATTATTGTCCAAGGCGTGAGAAACAAATTGGGTAAAAGAAGCAAGGTTGGTCACAGTAGAGCGATGTTCTATGAAGCCATGCTGGGCAAAGGAAATGTACTGACACACTTTACGGTATATTTACACTATCCAGTTTTTACTTAATTGTTCAGTTGAGCTACGAATAGCTTGGGCAACAAGAGCTATTTACAAACCGCGAATGCTCCCTTTTCATACATCAATAAATTTGAGTAATCGTCCTTTATACTTTGATTTACCAATTTGGATCGATTACTGTCTATGATATTTATTGTTCACTATTACGTCACCTTTAATGCGAATCTCAAATTATGGTGCAATCCTTTGTATTATCACAAACTTGCCAATACTTGCACTTTTTATTGTTTAGTAAGGAAGGTAATTTTCTACTTCTTCCCTATTATACCGATAATTAATTCTTATTTGTAGTTTTCACATTTTATAGGGCCGCGTGACTATACAATGTTACTTATGCTGCGGCGTCAATCGACCAACAAGTATCAACTCTGATCGCCTATTTAATGCTTCGCTTACTTAACGCGACTCTTTTTGATCGCTTACTTCATGCGACTGTTTTAAAAACTGCACATCATTATTATGACCGCGTCATATCCCCTACAACACATTAATGCACTTGCAAATACCGCGTATTTTAAATATTTTCAAATTGAATACATAGATAACTTACTTAAATAAACTCAAGCTTTTCATCTTAATATTAATTACATTCAAATACAAATAAACAATGACTATTTCTTTATCCAGAAAAATAATATATAAATATCTAATTTAGTATAATTTAGCGCGAACTTTTGATTTTTTTAAAACTCGTGTTACAAAGTACACACGTTTGTCCGGATAAGGGATAAGGGACAATAAAATGTATGAATAATGTGCATTCAATAACGCGAAGACGTTGTTCTGAACATTTATTTAAAAATTAATGGCCTTAATAAACTAGTTTATGAAACAATACAAAATAAATGCCGATACTTGATTTTAATAGCATTAATCGAAGTAATCGGAAGGAATTAAAAGTAAGGAATGTATGATAAAAGGGAATAATTTTAAAGTCATTATTTTTAAATTATAATTTTACAGTTTTACGCTTTGAGATGTAAAACAGTTTTGCTTACTTTGAAGTCTGTTGCAACGAATCTAAAATATCAATTTCATAAAAGATTAATGCAAACGATCCAAGGAACAGAAACAATTCTCCGCATTTTAATTTTTAATAGAAAGTTTAAGCAAAGGAAATGTCCAGAAAATACATTTAATTAGTTCCAATACACTAACTGTTATAAAGTAGTTTAAATGCACCACAGCAGCAGCTGCAATGTACCTAAGTTAAAAGGAAGGCGACAACTTTCCGAAAATGGAACAGCTTGAAAAGTAGATGGTCCACGCAAAGTCCTTGTTTATTTTAGACGGTAGTTTTGTGCTATATTCAAATAATAAAATAGCGTCTTTGTCTTCTACGTGCACATAAATTGCGAAATGTTTTGTTATCCGATATGAATGGATAAGTTTCACCGTAAGAGGGCACCACATCCAATTTAGAAGTTATTTTCTGTACGTGAATTTTGTATTGACCTAAAGTTTCCTCTTTGAATAAAATTATGAGAGTTTGAACAACTTATATTTGAAGATAAGAATTCCCATTCGTTTGCTATGAAAGTTGTTTCATAAAAATTGGAAACGTATGCTGATGTTATTGGTTTTTTGTTCCCATGCAGCTTGTTTTGCAGATTTGTTCAATAAAAGTTGTTAACCTAAAAGAGATCTATTCTATTGTGGTTTTAAAAGCTTATTGGAAAATAAAATTTGGAGACGCTTTTCTGTAATTGAATTATTAAAAAAAATAATAATAAAATACGTACAGGTTATTTCATACAGAGATGGAACCATATGGGTTATATTGCTTTTGAAGTAGTATATAATTGAAGTTATTTATTTTATCTTGTGATAAAGAAGGAATCGGTTGGTCTAATAATACAAAACTTATTACTCTCTTGGGAATAACGTTTCCACCACACTCGCTCCGTGATAAGAAACAGAAATTATTGCTATCAAGATATTAAATTACAACTACAATACGCATTGTATTAGAAGTGGGAATTGTACATTAATTACTTCAAAAACTTTAATAACGTTTTACTAAATCATGAAAGAAAAATTATAGTTTTACTTAACTTCCGATCGATATACCAGACTTACTTTTTATACTTCTCTACTACTGTAATGCTAAAATAAGCTGCATTGCATTTCTTTTAGAAAAAAAAAGACGGTAAAAACACAAAACAGGCAAAAAGGCACTCAGAAAGTGAAAATAAATAAGAAAACCAGAAAATGAGTAAATCAAATACAGAGTCGCACGTCATTCACAATTACTTAATTTTATTCTACTTAATTCTACCAGATTATCAAACATATATAAAATGTATATAATTCAGTGGGTAGCAAAATAAGGTTTTGCATATTTTGTTGCGCCTTAATGCGTTGTAGATTTAATTGTTTTACTGCTGTCGTGTCATTATTTGTTGCTGTCCAGATATTTTGGTTCAGAACAATGACAGTTGCACAGCAGGTTTTTAAAGTAACATTGAGGCATGTATAAGTAACAGGAGAAGCATAAATACAAACGATTTTCGCACGGACATACATTTGTGTCCTGTATCTTAGTTCCCGTGTTCTACCACATCTCAATGACATATTACAACAAATGTTAAAATGGAGCAATAAAATGCTTACTAGACGGCACATTTTAAAAACATTATCACTAGAGAGCGGATAGTTAGGCAAGAAAAACCCATAAAAAAAGCAGGCAAAAAGGCAACAAAAACAGTCAAAAAAGGCAAGGAAAAAGGCAAAATTTAAATTCGAAAAAGGCACATAATTGTTTAAAATAATTTAATAACTACTTACGTAAAATGAATTTACAAAAAAAAAAATAAAAATAACAAAACATTTAATCTACGTTAACATTATTATTCCAGGCTGTAATTAAGTACTGGTCCGTATGGTCAGGTAACAAATTTGCCCTGGTATTGCTGACAATTTGCTTGTATGTCGAGAAAGATCTCTCGACATCACAGGATGTAATGGGGGCATATTTAATTGCAGCATCCAAGCCAATGGCCTCTTCTCCTTTATGTACATTTACAATATCTTTTATTTTGTGAAGATTTTGGATTCTTTTGTAACACAGATAATATCTTTTCATTTACTTTTATCCCATTAGCACCAGGTACCCGTGCGATTTCATTTACCACATCGTCCACTATCCCTAACGCTTCCACTAACGCGAGGTTCCTTGCTTCGAGTTTCTTTATAGTTTCGAGTAGGTAGCAGAAATGGGTGTTTATATACATTATACCTCGACGGACGTTTTCATCTTCAAAACTCTCTTGAGCTTTTTGTATAGCAGCAGCCGTGGAAGGGTGAAATGAATTCACTACCTGTAAATTATTATATCATTTTTGCAGAATTCATAACAGATTTTGCAAACATGTGTTTACCTCTGTAATTGAGTTTCAATGAAGCGCGTAAAAATTACACGCCTCGATCCAGGTACCCCATCTGGTAATCACAGGTTCAGAAGAGAGAGAGTGGAACAGATGGCAGCTTTTCTTTATACTCAGAAACTCGTAATGGTGCTTTTACAAATACCTGCAATTTTTAAATCGTAATAGCAGCACACAGACAATGTAATGTTAACCTTCTTCACGGAAGAAATTAATTTATTTACAGCACTAAATTCCTTGCGAATGCATTCACACACTCTGTGCAGTGCGTGTGCTAGGCAAGTAACATGCAGTAGTTTAGGGTAGAATACCTTTAGGGCCGGTGCCGCTTTTAGCATGTAAGGTGCCGCGTCGCTTACTAAAAGCAATATTTTCGATTCAGGTATTTCGTTAGGAAATAAAATACCTAAAACAAAAACTGTATATTAACCAAGTATGATAGACTTAATAGTGTATGATGAACGGCTTAGAAACCTGGTGAAAGACACAAAAGTAATGCGCGGAGCGGAGTGTGGATCGGACCACTTTTTGGTTGTATCCAGAGTGTGTTTAGGGCAAAAGTGGGTCTGGAGAACGAAAGCAAACGTAGTGCGAATGTCCAGAATTAGGGTTGTAACATGCAGTAGTTTAGGTAGAATACGTTTAGGGCCCGTGCCGCTTTTAGCATGTAAGGTGCCGCGTCGCTTACTAAAAGCAATATTTTCGATTCAGGTATTTCGTTAGGAAATAAAATACCTAAAACAAAAACTGTATATTAACCAAGTATGATAGACTTAATAGTGTATGATGAACGGCTTAGAAACCTGGTGAAAGACACAAAAGTAATGCGCGGAGCGGAGTGTGGATCGGACCACTTTTTGGTTGTATCCAGAGTGTGTTTAGGGCAAAAGTGGGTCTGGAGAACGAAAGCAAACGTAGTGCGAATGTCCAGAATTAGGGTTGTAACATGCAGTAGTTTAGGGTAGAATACGTTTAGGGCCCGTGCCGCTTTTAGCATGTAAGGTGCCGCGTCGCTTACTAAAAGCAATATTTTCGATTCAGGTATTTCGTTAGGAAATAAAATACCTAAAACAAAAACTGTATATTAACCAAGTATGATAGACTTAATAGTGTATGATGAACGGCTTAGAAACCTGGTGAAAGACACAAAAGTAATGCGCGGAGCGGAGTGTGGATCGGACCACTTTTTGGTTGTATCCAGAGTGTGTTTAGGGCAAAAGTGGGTCTGGAGAACGAAAGCAAACGTAGTGCGAACGTCCAGAATTAGGGTTGACAAATTAGTGGATAATGGTGCGAGAATGAAATACGCAGATGCTGTGAGTAAAGAGTTAAATGTGAATGAAACAGTGTGGAACGGACAAATAAAAGACACTGACGTTGAAAGTGCATAGATAAGCTTGAAAAACTCTATTGTCAATTGTGCCGTGCGAATAAGTGGAAGAGTGATTGTAGGTAGGCAGAAAAAATGTGCTTGGTGGAATGAGTCGGTAAAAAAGGCAGTAAGTAAGAAAAAAGATGCATACATGGCAATGATTGCTGCAAAAAATGAGACTGAGAAGAAGCGATTGTATGAGGTGTACAGATTATGAAACAAAGATGCGAAGGAGACAGTGAGAATAAGTAAAGAGGAAGTGATGGCTGTAGAAAGAGAGAAAATGCAGAATGGTTTTGAGGGAAACAAAAAAACTCTTCTGAAAATGGGTCAAAAACACAAAATGTGGCCCAAAACAGAACGCTGCAGGAGTTATGAATGCTGGAAACGAAATAGTAAGGGACGATTGTGAAGTGAGTGAATGCTGGCAAGAATATTTCGGAAAGCTGTACAGTAGTGAGGAAAGTAAGACTGTAGGGTTACATAAGGAGAATATAGAAGAAATTATGAAGGAAACTGAGAAGTATATTGGAATAAATGAGGTAGAGAAAACGGTAGGAAGGTTGAAAAACGGCAAAGGAGCAGGCGTAGATGAAATCACTGGTGAAATGCTCAAGTATGGTGGTGCAAAGCTTATACGAAGATTGCGTGAATTATTCAATGTATGCCTTATGTGTGGAAAAGTTCCAAGTGATTGAAAGAGCACGATCATTGTACCATTGTATAAGGGTAAGGGTAACAAGAGTGATTGTAAGAACTACAGAGGAATAAGCTTGCTCAGCGTACCTGGTAAAGTATTTGGAAGAATACTGATTGATAGAGTACGAGAAACTACACAAACTAAGATGTGGGATGTACTAGGTGGCTTCATGCCAGGGAGAGGATGTGTCGATCCGATGGTTGCTCTCCAGCAGGTGATCGAAAAGTGTTTAAAAGTAAAAAGGAAGTTGTACTGTGCGTTTGTAGATCTGGAGAAAGCATATGACAGAGTGAATAGAGAGAAGCTGTGGGAAATATTAAATGAATATGGCGTAAATAAAGGTCTAATAAATGGAATAAGGGCAGTATACAACGGTAGTCGGGTATGTGTTAGGGTGAGGGGACGTGTGAGTGAATACTTCAATATTGAGCAATGAGTGCGACAAGGTTGTGTGATGTCACCATGGTTGTTCAAAGTATACATGGATAAATGTCTTAGACAAGCATGTACCGATACAAATGTAGTAATGGTTGGTGACGTAAATGTACGACTTCTGGTGTATGCAGATGACACAGTCTTATTAAGTGACAGTGCGTATGAGCTGCAAACCGCTTTGAGAAAGTTTGATACAGTCTGTGAGAGCATGGACCTAAAGGTAAACGTGAAGAAAACTAAGATTGTGGTGTTCAATCGGGAAGGTGGAAAGGAGAGTATAGTATTTACTAAATGCCGTGGGTATGAGATTCCTGAGAAGCGCATGTGGTAAAACGAGAAGGGACAAGATAAAAAATGAATGCATAATGACGGAGTGTGGTGAGGAAAAGACGATGATGGATAGATATAAAAGTTGTACATTACGTTGCTTTGATCACATTGAGAGAATGAACAACGCAAGATTAACGAAACAAATATATGTGGGTGAGGTTACGGGAAAGGCCGGCCCTGGTAGGCCGAGTAAAACTTGGCTGAATGTAGTAGAATTTATGATAAAGGAAAGAAAGATAAGCAGTTTCAAAAACAAAAGGGCATGTCAGAGACTATGTATGAATCTTGTGGAAGCTAGGGAGGTATGCGGAGATAAGATAAGATATAGATTGTGAATGAAAAATAAATAAGAGGCAGGGATTGTTTTGGCTACCCCCCAAGGGAATGGCGTGAAGGTTAAGTTAAGTTAAGTTTATTTTTTACGGTTCACTTAAAACCACATTTTTCAATTTTATTAAAATAAAAAATCGACAAAAAGGCAAAATCCCAAAATTTCTTTAAAAGGCAAAAACCGCCAAAAACATCAAAAAAAGGCAAAAAAGGCAAAGTAAAAATTGCATGTTTGGAGTCGTCATGTCTTAAAACTTATAGAAATTCAACTTTGCCTTTAATATCCTCATTAATTCAAAAAAGGCATTTGCCTAACTATCCGCTCCCTAATTATCACAAATACAGGGTAGCTCATAAGTCCATGACAACATATATATATATATATATATATATATATATATATATATATATATATATATATATATATATATAATGCAACACGTTATATTCCAGATTTGAATTCTTCTCGCTTCGAACGTTACCTCAACAAAATTTCAGCATCCTATACCGAGTGCTTTTATAAATATGTCAATTTATTCGTCTGAACGGACATGTGTTGATCACTAGATATTTCAAAAACAAACTAAATTAATTATTATTTGTAGTAGGATATTTTATCTGTATGGTCTATTTTATTTTTTCACAGATGGCTACACGAAATATCGGAGTATGCTCCAACAAGACAATTGTAGATTTTCTCGAAATTTTCAAACGGAACACCCTATACTTTTCATGGGTATGGGATAACTTGTTTGTTACTCTATCAATTTTATTAAGCTTTTACCATACCCAAACTCACTAGTTTTTCAGTTAAATTCGTCTTTATCCGAAACTACCCGTTATTAATCAAAACTAGGCGTGAAAGTTATATCTTTTACTGGGAACACCTGTATACCTTATTTCTATAGGGTGCGGAATAAAGTACGCAACATCAATTGTATTTGTAATTATACTGATGTTTCAAAATTTCAGATATATTCATCAAAAGTTGTCATTAGACATATATTTCTAATATTAATAGTACCATTTACAACAAATTTTAATATTTAAACGATATTTTTTATAATCGTACTAGCATCTTTTTTTTTAATACGCTCTTCCACTGCGTTAAAAACGTTAAACATGAATCGTAAACTCAGGTGAGTAAAAAAAAAACTGCCGTTATCATACTCTCTTGGGAAAAATAAGATAAGGTACCTGAGAGCTGATCATGGAAAAAAATTAACTGTCAAATAAATAAACATTAACGTTTAGTTTATGTATCAACTATAAGTTTTGTACATTGTTAGTTACGTGTTTATTTGTACTATTTTTTACGCGGCAATTATTCATTTAAGTGGTTTTTGCTGATAAATATGCTCCTTGCGATGGAGCATTGGAAAAATGAGCTCTTTTCTGGCAAGTAGAATGAATACATCCCGACAACCGAAGCCTAGAAAATATATTATTAGGATTTATACAAACGGGACATGTAGATTACACAAAACTAGTTAAGAAAAAAAAGTGAAGAAAATGAATTGTCTGTTATGTTACTTGTTACCGAAAACTCTACAGTTAATCCTACTGTAGGTGTTAGTGAAGGATTTTGAAGGATAACCGTTTTCATGTGTATCATATCCAGTTTTCATCAACAACTATTTTATATGGATTTGGAGCAACGTGTCGTATTTTGCAATTGGGCTCAACAAAAAATTGATATAAAATAAAAGTAAATCAAACGTTATACTCATTTAATTAAATTGTAATCTGAACGCACATGCATTGATATGTTTACAAATATTTATAGAATCAAACCTAAATCTACAATAACCTTCTTAAAGCTAACATATAACAAAAGTAAGTCCTTATCAGAATTAAACAGATTGTTCTCGTTTAATGGTGATAATCAAACGTAAAGTTTCGAGAAATCAAACGCAAAGAGTTTTATTTATTAACACAAACAAAAAGGTTCTTAATTATTTTCGTTGCAACTGATAGTGTAATGGTGGCGTTTCTTTGTCCGCTGATAAGGGACCTCAGAAAGGTTAGAAATTGCTCTTCGGATGATATCACTTGCCGGCACCCGGTCATCGTTTTTCTATTGTTTTCCTTATCTTTTCTTATACCCGTGTATAGCTGAATACGCGTCTAATTTTCTTTGAGTAAATAATTGTTGGATATATTTCCACTATATAGTTTTTATTCTATCGTTCAGATTTAACTACAAATAGCCTGCGCAACAAAATGCAGGCTCTTTACAAACAGCAAAGGTTCCCTTTTTACACTTCAATAACTTCGATTTATTGTCCGTTATGCTTCGATTTCTCAATTTGGGTCGATTACCGTCTATTATATTTATTGTTCACTATTTAAACACAATTGATTACGGTTCTGATATATACAACACGCGTTATCTTCACTTATTACGTCACTTTTTATTATTTTAATAAGGAAGGTAATTTTTTACTTCTTCCCTATCACCCTTAATTAATTCTTATTTGTAATTTTAACACTTTATAGGGCAGCCTGACTATACAATGTCACTTACATTGCGAATTCTGATCGCTTATTTTTTATGCAATCCTTTATGTTCGCTTACTTATTGCGCCTCTCTGTGGTCGCTTCTTATATGCGACTGACTTAAAAACTGAATATCATTATTATGACAGCGTCATCCCTTCCCAACATATTAATGCACTCGCAATGCCGCGTATTTTAAATATTTTCACATTGAATATATAGATAACTTATTGAAATAAACTCAAGCTTTTCATCTTAATATTAATTACATTCAAATACAAATAAACAATAGCCGTGTATCTATTCCGAAAAATAATAAATAAATATCTAATCTCGTATAATTTAGCGCGAAATTTTTATTTTTCTAAAGCTCCCGTTACCAAGGTCTTTTCAAAACCGCCTTCAGTTGTACCTTCAACAAACGGAAGACATATCGAACATAGATTTTAATTAAAAAATTTTGAAACGTTAAATTCATACCAAAAACTTTATTTATACATAGGTTAACGATGACACAATCATTTTGAAATAAAACTATTCATAAGTCTGCTATGTCTAATAATAGCATTTGGTGAATACCTCTGAAATTTTGAAACATATTAGTGTAATTAGAAATATAAAAGATGATGCGTACCTCATTCCGCACCCAATAGGAATAAAATGTAAAGGTGTTCCCTGTACTCCTAGTTTTGATTAATAACGGATGGATTCGGATAAAGACGAACTTAACTGAAAGAGGTGTGGGCTTGGGTATAGGAAATGCTTAATAAAATTGATAGAGTAGCAAATAATCTATTCCATGTCGATAAAAAATATAGCATTCAAGGACAAATACCATTAGAATTTACTATTTTGTGTGGGAAAAGACGTCGCTCACATGCATTGCAAGCGTTTGCGTATTATTAGCGGCAAAGTCATTTAGCGACGTTGACCAAGATGGTGTGTTTATCTATAAGACGGATAGTCTCTATTGGGAGAAATTGCCAGTTAACCTTTTGGGTTAAGCGGTCCCGAGAGATTTCAAAAAAGGGCATAACTATCTGTACCATTTACGTTGAAAAAATCGTTGACACAGTGTCTGTTAACTGCCATATCCCATATTGGGGATGAAAAATTAAAACGTTTACAAGTAAAGTTAATTCTGTTTTGAGTTAGACATTTTTACGAAAAAATTTGGATATTGTTTAAGCATATTTGTGATAAACAGTAGCCATTGTGCTAAGTGAATACCATGTAAAAAAAACCTGCGCGATAATAAAACGAAAATTTTAAAGTGATCCTTTCTAACTAAATGAACGCTTCAGATATTGTAAATTAAAATTAAATACTGTTAATGCTAATGGAAATATGTGTGCGTTTGTTAGCGATATAAAAGAAATTAAGTGTATAGGCAATCAAGAATCTGGTTGCGTTAAACCAGTACGTTCAGTAATAAAAATTATTCATTCTGTAACGACTTTATAATTTTTTTTTTTTGTGGCGTCAACTCCTTACGCTATACACCCGTAGTCTAGATGCGGTAAAATTAATGCTTTATATGCTCTCAGTAATACTTCTCTATCTGCGCCCCATTTCCTGTTAGCTACGCATTTCAAGGTATTAAGTTCTCTTTGTGTTTTTATTTGTATTTGTTCTATGTGCCTCTTCCACGTCAACTTTTCATCTAATGTTATCCCCAAAAATTTGTAATTTGAGACACATTTATTTTTTTCTTTTTTCAGATACAATTTTGGCATGTGATGAGGATGTCGTAATCTACAGAAGTGTAGGCATACTGTTTTAATTGTGGAGATGCAGAATCCTACGTTTTCTGCTTCTTGATTTATGGCATTTATCGATGTTTGTAGCATAGCATTGTGCGATACTTTACCCTTAGATGAAGTAAATATTGCTAGATCATCTACGTGAAGGCATCTCCCTATAGAAGGGTTTAAGATTCTTGTTAAGTCATTAACTGCAACTAGGAATAACGTTACGCTAACCGGCGACCCTTGCGGAATTCCGTTTTCCAAAAGATACTTGGATGATAGGTTGTTTCCTATATTTACCTGAAAGTATCTGTCCTTTAGGAATGATTTTAGGTATAAAGCCAGATTTCCCCTTAATCCACAACGATGTAATTTTTTCAAGACTCCATATCGGCAAACCGTGTCGTATGCTTTTTGGATATCAAAGAATACTGCTGTACAGTGTTCGCTTTTTAAGAATGCTTCTTGTATTGCATTGGTTAGCAGCAGTTGAATGGTTTTTCATGAATCCTGTCTGATATCTGTTAATTAATTGGTATGTATCTAGATAGTTGGTCAGGCGCTCATTAACCATTCGTTCTAAAACTTTTGCTATACAACTAGATAATGCGATAGGACGATAACTGGACACTTCTAATTCACATTTTCCTTGTTTTAGTATGGGTATAACTATAACCGTTTTCCACCCTATGTAATATTCCCCTTCAGTCCACATCTTATTATTTAAAATTAAGAGGTCTTCTAAACCAGTTTTGGGTAAATTCTTTATCATGGAGTACGTTACGTTATCCAACCCCGGTGAAGTCTCTTTGACACCTTGTAGAGCCATATATAATTCTTCTGTTGTAAATGACTTATTATACCAGCTTTCTACAATTTCTGTTTGTTCTAGAGCGGCAAAACAACTAACAACTAAACTTGAAAGCCGTATATCCTTTTTACAATAAAAAAATGTTAAATTGTCATTATTTCAAAAACTACAATTTTTTGGAACGTACACTCTTATACAAAGTCGCCCTTATTTTTAATGCTAAATAAGATAGAATTAAAAAAAAAGAGGGTTTCCATTAAAAAAAATGACTTTATAGGTTTTTTTGAATCTACTATTTATTGTCCATTTCTGATCACTCTGTATGAATGTATTACAAAAATATCAATACAGCCCTTTAGAGTGGGTCCCCATTTCCAAGGAAACCAACCATAACTAATTGATAAAGGCTTCGTTTAGAAAAGATTTCCACCTATGTTTTGTCCTGCAAACGTCATTTTTGACAAAAAATTTGAAATTTGTCAAAAACGGTTAGATTTAGGTATAGGACATTATGCATAAAATGTGTCTAAAATTGTATGTAGAATCTAAATACGTAATAATATATAGCGTTTTCCACTTAAAAAAAAAATTTAAATTACTTCTAAGCTTTTATGATCTACTCTGTATAATTAAAAATATTTTTGGAATATGCACCAGAACATACCTTACAACTTTTGTATTTATCTCTTTTGTATCTCTTTAAATATAGGAGATATGGGACTTTGCCACACTAATGCGCCACAAATACGGGGTGTCCAGAAACTATACGGACAAACATTGCGTAGTGATTCTAGACCCAAAAATAAGAAAAAAAGTTCATATAACCCAGGTCCGGAAACGCTTCGTTAAGGACCTACAGGGTGTGAAAAAATTGTATCTTCCTCGCTTTATGGCGATATTTTGCGAACGAATTTGAATATGGTCCTGAAATTTGGAGCACGGGGGTTTTTGTGGTCGAAAAACTTAAATATTTTATTGATTTTGATGCTGCCTGCAGAGGGCGCCATCTACAGTGGTATGCTAAAAGTTAATTGGCCTTAACTTTTTTACCACCCGGTGTATTGACGTTCCGTTTGAATTAGTTTGTTCCCTTTTCAGTTCTAAGCAAAGGTATACTTGGTCGATGCCTTTCAGATCAACCGTTTTCGAGATATTGGTTGATGAACAGTTCAATTTAATTCCCTATAATCCTTAACTAATTGGAATTAAAAGTCAAAGTAACGTATGTTTGCATTTTTATTTTAACTTTGAATTTAAGAACGAAGGTGAAGAAGTAAATAATGAAACTAAAAAAATAAATGTTACAAAAGGTGTTCCACGTGATGGCCATTTATTTCGATACATAATCTCACTCGCTTTGATAATGAGCGGCGAATCCCTGAACATATTCCCACATTATTTTTGAAGGTATCGCAGGCATCTACAGTGGTATGCTAAAAGTTAATTGGCCTTAACTTTTTTACCACCCGGTATATTGACGTTCCGTTTGAATTAGTTTGTTCCCTTTTCAGTTCTAAGCAAAAAAGGTATACTTTGTCGATGCCTCTCAGTCAACCGTTTTCGAGATATTGGTTGATGAACAGTTAATTTATTTAACCAGCTATTGAATCTCTTGCCACTTTAGCAGGCTTTGACTAAAACAAAATGAGAAGTTGTTGCTTAGATACAAAAATTTATTTATGACATTTGTTGCTACTCTTGTTGATACAGCGTCCCAAATTTCAAATTAACATAAAACCGAGGAAAATAAAATTTTTTCACACCCTGTAGGTCCTAAACTAGGCGTTTCCGGACCTGGGTTTATATGAACTTTTTCTTATATAGTATATATATATATATATATATATATATATATATATATATATATATATATATATATATATATATATAGGGTGTTTCATTAAGGCTGGCCACCGGCCATATTTCAGAAACTAGTGGACATAAAAAGTGGAGAAAAAAAATTCATTATAAAAGTCGCCACGAGAAATTCCTGGAAATTATTTTTAAGTTCCGTAATTCATCGCAAGAGGGCGCAATTGGTAACATCGTTAGAAAGCTTAGACAATTCTGCATCATTTTGGTCTAAGGCTCATTGGCGTACCATTGGTACGCGATAGCTCATAATAAAATTGTTAGAGGGCGCAATTTGTAATAATACCAGTATTTTTGATTTTATTCAGAAAAATTAAATCATACGGTATAATTATGACATCATAAGCGGAAAGTAGCTTAAATTTGTAACAAAAAACGTAAATAACGCAATTTGATATGTTTATTTGTTCCAGAGTTATGGCGAACAGAAGACTTTTTAACCGTTTAATTTAATAATTGATTGTTGCTATGGTTTCTTAAGGTGTATAGATTGGATTAGTAATGAGGAATCTGCATTTATCATAGTCTATGCCTCCCTTCACACTCTATCTAGGCTTAGGACTAGTCCAAACTAAGCAAATTGCAAAATTTGCAGCGTGTTTAGAGGCCAACGGGCCATAACAACGATATCAAAGTAATGCTTGATTTTTGTTTAAGAAACTTTTTAATAGAATGGCAAAAAATCATGAACAACTGTTAAAAAACAAGTGAAAAGCTATAAATGTTCAAATTGACGGCCGTTTTGTAAAATACAACGATTAATTCTTCTTCTTGTACTGGAAGCAGCTGTTTCGATTTCGTCTCGTGGAATCGAATTTATTGCAATTTCAATTCGGTGAATCATGTCCTCTCGGGTGGTTGGTCTCGTTTCGTAAACAATATCTTTTATTCTTCCCCACAAGTAGAAATCTAATACAGTTAAATCCGGGGATCTAGGTGGCCACGGAAACAAACTATCCCTTCCCATGCAGCGATTTGGGTATCTAACATTTAAGAAATCACGGACTCTTCGGGAATAGTGTGAAGGACATCCATCATGTTGATACCACAGGGATGCTCTCACGTTAAGGGGAATGTCTTCTAAAAGATTGGGCAAGTCATTTTGTAAAAAGTTTAAATAAGATTCACCATTTAGGTGTCCATGAAAAACAAATGGTCCGATAATTCTGTCACCTAAAACACCACACCACAAATTTACACTCCAGCTGTTTTGGTGATCCACTTCGCGCATCCAGTGAGTTTGCGACCAATAATGCATATTGTGCAAATTAACTCTGCCGCAGCTAGTAAAAGTAGCCTCATCGGTCCATAAAACTTTGGAAAGGAATCGAAGATTTTCACTACACATGTCTCTCAGCCAATAGCAATAGTCGAGCCGCCTGTCAAAATCAGTGTCTGATAAAGCCTGGTGTAAAACTAGATGATACGGATGCAGCTTAAAATCCCTTAAAATTCTGAACACAGAAGCAACACTTACACCTAGTTCTGTGGAAATCTCCCTGATGCTTACGTGAGGCTCCGATTCTACGTACGCAAGAACATTAATACTATTGTCTTCATTTCTTATGCGACGTCTTCTGACAGGAAGTGGGATACGTCGTACATTTCCTGTTTGTCTTAAACGTGTTGCCATTCGCCGAAACACTTTTCTAGAGTAGTGCCTTCGAACAGGATATCTGATAGCGTATTATCGTTCCGCAATAGCTGCATTTTGAAAACATTCTTAATACACGGCAAGCATGTCGTAAGCCTCGGCATTGGTATACGACATTTTTGAAGGATAGCACTAATTTCTGATAAGGTACAATGAAACCCAAAACTAATGAAGGAAAAACACAACATCAATCAAAATTAAGCAAGTTGACAACTTTTTCAATTTATTTACCTCCATGGAAACGAGCCGACTTTGTTCCGCAGCAAATTAGATTATTATTTTAAAACACACCACATTAGAATTATGCCTTAGAAGTTTTATATGATGTTATAAACGTACAGAAGAAGAATTAATAGTTATTTTTTACAAAACGGCCGTCAATTTGAACATTTATAGATTCTCACTTGTTTTTTAACAGTTGTTCATGATTTTGTACCATTCTATTGAAAAGTTTCTTAAACAAAAATCAATCATTACTTTGATATCGTTGTTATGGCCCGTTGGCCTCTAAACACGCTGCAAATTTTGCAATTTGCTTAGTTTGGATTACACATTCAATAGCTTCCCCCACTCTTATTAAGGTGGGTACCCCAATGAGCCTTAGACCAAAATGATGCAGAATTGTCTAAGCTTTCTAACGATGTTACCAAAGGTATGCCTTAATGTGGGAAGTTTCGGAGAAATTTATAATTTTATTTTTTAATTTTCAATTGCGCCCCCTTGCGATGAATTACGGAACTTAAAAATAATTTCCAGGAATTTCTCGTGGCGACTTTTATAACGAATTTTTTTTCTCCACTTTTTATGTCCACTAGTTTCTGAAATATGGCCGGTGGCCAGCCTTAATGAAACACCCTGTATATATATATATATATATATATATATATATATATATATATATATATATATATATATATATAGATTGTTTCTTGTAAACTTCGTAATTCAGTGGTAATACGTTGACTGTGTGAAAAGCGTATTTATTGTACTGTCAACGTTTACATTCGTCTTCACGAGAATTTATGTTCCAACAGAGAAATTACAAGCTGCAAGTATTTAAGCAGTTAGTTTGTAACGTTCAAAATATAAGGCGATTAAATTTGCTTTCTCCGTTTTCGCTATTTTGTGACAATTTAATAAACCCTGATGATAGATGCTAAAGAATGTTTCTATAATTCGTTATGGTTTGATAAATCTCAAGTTGTTTTTAATTGCTGAATTTTCCGTAAGTCACTTTAAACCAAATTATGTTTCTTGAATTTCACAGGAAGATTGGGTTTATATGAACTCTTTTCTTATTTCTTATATATATATATATATATATATATATATATATATATATATATATATATTTATATATACAGGGTCTGGCAACAAGAGCGCCTTCTTCTATATCTTCCGTTTTATATAAGCCAGATTAATAAAATTTGGAATGAAGTTATAGTTTAGTTGTGAGCATATTTTAAAATTATTCACGCGAATACAAGTTGTTTATTTAAAGAGGACCAAATTATCATAAAAAAATTTAAATGGAACACCCTGTATATTATTACTTTTTTGAATTCTAAACATTGTTCCTAACAAATTCGAAATATATTTCCCTATCCCTAAATATAGCCGTTTTTGACATAATTGCATACAGTGTGCTTATAATTGACTTGCCAATCAACCATTATTCGAACTAGTAAAAGTTTACTTTTTCAAATAAAACACCCTATATATATTATTACATTTTTGGTTTCTACGTATTAACCCTTATCAGTTCGCCACACAACACCCTATCCCTAAATATAGCCATTTCCGAATTATTTTTAAATTTTTAAAATGTATAAGATTATTGAGGCATTTTTAAATCTATGGCCTCGTATAGATAAAAAAGAGCATCATAAAACAATTGTATTGTACATTAAAAAACGCAA
Source organism: Vesta saturnalis (assembly GCA_036346205.1). Classification (NCBI taxonomy): domain Eukaryota; kingdom Metazoa; phylum Arthropoda; class Insecta; order Coleoptera; family Lampyridae; genus Vesta; species Vesta saturnalis. The sequence continues at coordinate 2,503,244 of JARFJB010000187.1, forward strand.
CAGAAACTAATATATTATGAATTTATGATAGAAGACTAATTACAATTTTATGTTAATATGTTAACAAGAATTTGACAAATATTTACTTCAATTTCAAGTAAAATTCTAAAATCAAGTGTGCTTCTTATAAAAATTGAATGTTTGACGTAAATAAACAAAACTGTAGTTAACCATTTACGAGTGTTATTGTTAGTAATCAATATTTTTATAAAATGAATTTTACACAAAATGAGTTAGTTGATATGATATTCGTGTTGGGTGCTGCAGAAAGAAACTGTTTATTGGCCAGCAGAATTTATGCTGAAAGATATGCAGATAGAAGACATCCAGACGCAAGATCGTTTCAGAAAGTTATGAGTAGATTTATTGCAACTTCATGTGCCAATTACTCCAAACATGAACGTGTTAAACCTTCTACAAATGAAGATAGTGAATTGAGGGTTATTCTCGCCATCGATGAGGATCATCACAGAAGCCAAAAGGACATAAGTGAAATAGTTGGTATAAGTGAGAGATCAGTAGGCCGTCTTTTAAAGAAGAATCGCTTACATCCCTATCATATTCAGTTACACCAAGAATTGAACGATGCAGACTTCGATCATCGAGTAAGATTTTGTAACTGGGCCAGAGAAAAAATTACTCAAAACCCAAATTTTTTTTATAATATTTTATGGACAGACGAATCGACATTTCATAAGAATGGATTTGTTAATACACATAATTTTCATTATTATTCCTCAGAAAGTCCACATTTATTAAGACAAGTTGATAACCAACATAAGTGGTCTTTAAGTGTCTGGGGTGCCATCGTTGGGGATTATGTCATCAGTCCATTCTTTTTTGATGGACACTTGAATGGTGAGAAGTACCTGAACTTTTTCCGTAACGGTTTATCGGGCTTATTAGAAAATATTACTCTTGATATTAGAGCCACAATGTGGTATCAACATGATGGCGCTCCTGCTCACTACTCTGCAGATGTAAGAGATTATCTCAATAGAGTCTTTCCAAATAAATGGATTGGGCGAAATGGACCTGTCAGGTGGCCAGCTAGGTCTCCTGATCTGACAAGAATAGATTTCTTTTTATGGGAATACATAAAAAGTATTGTCTATAGGGAACCACCGACCATTACCGATGATATGCGTAATCGTAGGCTTTTCATAGCATTACTCCTGAGTTGTTGCGTAGAGTTGAACAATCTTTTAAAGATCGACTTCCGGTCTGCATCCGAGAAAACGGACAACACTTTGAACAATTATTATAAATCATTATCGCTAATGGTTAGCGTTAAATTATTTTTTTTTTATTTTATTAGCTTTGTATTTTTAAAAATAATTTTAACAATTATAGTGTATTAGTTTCTGTTGTGTTTTTTAATTTGCAATACAATTGTTTTTCAGTGCTTTTTTTTCTATTTATACGAGGCCATGGATTTAAAAAAATGTTCCAATAATCTTATGTGCGCGCGTGCGCGAGTGCGCGAGTGCGCACGTGCGCGCGTGCGTCCGTGCGCCCGTGCGTGCGTGCGTGCGTGCGTCCGTTCGTTCGTGCGTGCGTTTGTGTGTGTGTGTGGGTGGGTGGGTGGGTGGGCGGGTGCGCGCGCGCGGCGTGCGTGAGTGCGTGAGCGCGTGCGTGCGTGCGTGCGTGCGTGCGTTCGTGCGTGCGTGCGTGCGTGCGTGCGTGTGTGTATGTATTGTATCTTGTAAACTTCGTAATTCAGTGGTAATACGTTGACTGTGTGAAAAACGTGTTTGTTGTAATGTCAACGTTTACATTCGTCTTCACGAGGATTTATGTTCCAACAGAGAAATTACAAGCTGCAAGTATTTAAGAAGTTAGTTTGTAACGTTCAAAATATGAGGTGATTAAATTTATTTTCTCCGTTTTCGCTATTTGTGACAATTTAATAAACCCTGCTGATAGATGCTAAAGAATGTGTTTATAATTCGTTATGGTTTGATTAATATCAAGTTGTTTTAATCGCTGAATTATCCGTAAGTTACTTTAAACCAAATTATGTTTCTTGAATTTCACAGGAAGATTATTTTGCTTTCTTGGTTTTGTCTAGGCTTAGTTTCCATAAATGTTGGTGCTTTTCTACACCTTTTAGTTCAAAGCTAAATAGGTTTTTTTTACTTAATTTATGCATTATATTTGGTAAGGATGGAGAAGGATTCGCAAAAACTTCTGTTCGAATTGAGTCAAGGTGATCGTATACCATTACATTAATAGATTTTATTATTGTATACATTTTTTTTTTGTTGCTTTTCAAGTTAAATTTAACAGCCAGTTATGTAGAGTAATCTTGCGGTATTTGACATATTTGTTTTATGATGTTGATGGTTTCTGTTTTTTAAGTTGTAGGGTAAGAACAGTTAGAGGGTTTGATTACCTTTTGTTGCGGAAGTTTCACGTTTGTTGATTACTTTTCGCGAATGCCCGTGGCATATTCCTTGTACTATGCGTTTAGTGCCTTAGGCCGGCACAGTTATGTTTGTATATTTTATTCATAGATTTTTATTTTAGTATAGGTTATTTTAAAAAATTTTGCGTTTGCTGGTGCGTTAGAAATTAGAGTACGTCCAGTTTTTCAGATTTAAAACCATTATCGGTAAAGTGAAACTAAATTGAGGTTTAATATTTAAGCTTTCTGAACGATTCAGGTGAGATTGTTAGTGAAGTTCCATTTTATTGTCTTGATATTTAAGTAGAGGTTTCCAGAAGTAATTTTTTATCTAATATAGTTTTACGTCATGAAGCTTTTTTTCCATTTTAACGAAAATATTTGAATTTAAGTAATCAAGTTCCAAGATTTGATAATATTTTAAGATGAAGAGAGTTGTTCTTGCAAACTAAAAGAACGTTCAACAGTTAAATTTTAACAGAGAATTTTGCAGTCAATTTACAGATTGAGCCAAAAATTAAGTGGTGAGATGACTCGAGCACTGGATGTGATAGTTTTCAGAGATTGTGTGAGTTTGTCGAATTTTGAGTAAACAGTTCGCATTTTTGACTTATGCGAACGTTTAGATCTAGTTCATGACGTGATTAATTTAAGAATTATAAGTTAAGTGCCGCCTTTGTGACATTTTACTACCGATTGTGACTATTGAGTTGTAACGAGTGCCCTTTCGGTAGATTGAGTACCAACCACGACGTGAGATGTGTCGGTAACATGCACTTTACCTTTACGGATGATGTTCTATTGCACGTCATGCCCGTAACAATAAAATTAAAGAATTGAAACCCCTTTAAAATATTTTTGTCAATAATACGAGTAATTCCAATCTACTACACATAAACAAAAAATTAGTAAAAAAAAAACAAAGACTTTGCAATTAATGGGCTAATAATAATACATCAAAAGCTACACAATATTGGATGAACGTGAAGAACTTTTCTTTTGTCATTTAATAATCACTTTCAATCAGTTTCAATAAAACGTAAGGATTTATTGTTATTGTTAAATTAAATCGTTTTTATTCAATTGTAATCGATATAAAATGAAAGACTTCATTTACATAATATATTTCTAACACGACAAAAAACTGCTAAAGAAATATTAAATGTTGGCTTAGAAATGACGTTTTTATTTCGTTGGGAATCTGTAATGCGCTCCAATTACAGATTTAATAAATAAATAATGATGCTTCACCGGGAATTTTGGACGAGTTCCTGTAAATAAATTATTAAGTTGGAGATACAAAAGAGAAGTAAACGTAGACAGAACTGAACTCTGTTATATTTAAAAGAAAATTGCTTGTATTCTGTATGTACATAAGAAATAATGTACCTGGTACCTTACGTATATTCTGTAATAGCAAATTGAGTAAATTTTAATGCAGTAATTATGAGTGCAATCAAACTTTAACAGCTAACACTACCAAAACTAAGGCATCAAAAATAGGAAAGTTTTAAAGTCGCTCCAATAGGTATACAGTGTCACCAAAATTCATATTAATTATTAAACCTATTATTACTGATAATCCTATACCTACACAATGTCTCCAGTATAAAATGATATACACCGGGATATTGGAAACCGTTGGAGATACAAAGTCCGTTAAATAGAAGAAATAGTGCCCATTTGTCTACCCAAAAATAATCTAGATTAAATATATTTCAAATCGATACCGTTACGTAGATACACGGTGAAAAGTAAAAATGTGCATTTTCGGAAAACCACAGTATTTTCTTTATTATTTAAGCTGTCATAAGATTTTCAAAATATAGGTATGAGAATACGGCAATTTTAAAAATCGCATTAAAAATATTCTACGCCTATTATGTTGCCCACGGACAAAGTCAACTTTTGTTTTTCTTGTGGGTGCCATATTGAATTATTGCTTTTTTAAAATCTTCATTGGAAATACTATTCAGCGTTGTATAATATGCGTATGTTCGGTCAAGGTAAATAATGAAAGACAACAAAATTCGGATTTCATGGTAACAGTCTGATATTTCCATTCAATTTTCTTAAATTAACAAAATAGTGACAAATATGTGTCGCAGAAATCACGCGAAAGCTGAAGAAATGTATTTGAATATATCTCCAGATAGACGACAACCTGGTAGACTTACGTTGAGGCGCCTGAGAGACAACCTTGCAGCTTACGGGAGCTATGCAAAATAAAGAAGAACAAAGGTTCGGACGAAAATAAGGAAAATTTGGTTTGGCAAAGCGTGCTTGAAATACCTCGTATGTCTTTACGTCAGATTGAACAAATAACTTTCGTCACTCGGTCTACGGCGAGTAGCATTTTACATCGTCATAGATATCACCACTATCGTGAATGTCAAGGTCTCCTGAATGGCGATGCGATTAGGGTAATTGAATTTTATCAGTGGTTTATTCGAAAAAATGACGAGATTCCAAACTTTTCCGTAAAGGCATTTGGAGAAAACCGATTTACTAATCGTAAGAATACAGTCTTTTGGTCTGATGTAAAACTAATTTCTCAAGTTAAGTACCAAGTTAGGTGGGGATTTAACACCTGATATAACCCTTTTGGTTGTTTTGTATAGGGTCACCTCAAAAATCAAATATATTTTGGGTCCTCCGACTCCGTAGAGGAATTAAGGTGAGCTGTTGTAGAAGCTGTTAATAGTCTCACTCCGCAAATAAGGCAATACTATGAAGCAGTGGTGAGACGATGTACGTTGTGCGTGGCAGAAAACGGTGGCTTATTTGAACACTTACTTAAATCGTAAAATGCTGTATTTTGTTCAACTTCAATGTTTTTTTATTTGCTAATTTAAAGTAAATTTGAATAAAAATACTAAAGCCTGTAGTAGCGACGGGCGTACTCGAGAATGGGGATATAATTATTACTGTGAAATGCATCTGTTTTCCTTTATCTTAGTGCGAAGTTCCCACTTAAAGAAAGACGGGTTATAATAAATATGTTTGCTATATATTTTAAATGCAGGACTTAAAAACGTATGTCGATTCTAAAGTCAAAGCGCATGATGCTGTCAGATATCTTCTTGGCTATTTAACCTCAAATTATTCTTTGTATTTCGTTTGGTATAATCGCATCGTATTTTATAGTTACAATAAATTATCTTTTGCTTCGTAATTTATTAGTTTCCATTGCATTTGTAAACAACAGTTTTTTTTTTCAAAACTATTATTATTAATATACACTATTACGAGGTAAGTTTACCTTTAACTTCCATTATCCAGGTACGCTAATAATTATTACTATTTAAATTTGTACTTATGTAATATTATGTTGCAGCGAACTGCTCTCGCATGCGGCATTTCCGAGAAAACCGTAACTCGGACAAAGCCAAGAATGGATCTCGCTTTAGAATCTGGGAAATCGGCGTCGGATTCACCGCAAAACATAGGCTGCGTTTGAAGTCGAAGTTAGAGGATGTCAACGAATACGTGAAAGACGTTTTGAAACGAAAGATTTACACCATGCATGCAACTGGTTAAAAAATTCAGAAATTATTGTTGAGATGGAGTTAATCACTGTTTAATTTTAGGCTCACATATTACTATCGAAACACTCCAAACTGAACTTAAAGAAGATAAAATATTTACCTTCAGTAAAACGAGTTTGAAACAATTGTAACACAAAATTGGTTTTGAATTCAAAGTTGACGATGGCAGAAGGCGTTTAATGGAGCATATTGCTGGTGCTCGAGCAACATTTTTGCGAAAATATTCTGCTAACAAAAGTTGTGAAATTAGTTACGATCCTATCTTTTTGAATGAGATGTGGATTTTTAGACGAGGAATCATTCGAAAATCAGGCAGTGGTGGGACGTACAAAAAAGAGCTGAGGAAATGGTAAAACCTCTAGTAATCAACGTCGGAGAGTCGAGTGAAGATGATAATGAAAGTGAAAGTGATGACTTTTAATTATAAGGTGTCTTCAATATTTGAATTTAAACATATACCTCTGTAGCTGTCCTTAGGTTTACATTCGTTATATATATATATATATATATATATATATATATATATATATATATATATATATATATATATATATATATATATATATATATATATATATATATATATATACATATAGACAAACTGTAAACTGAGATTTTAAAAATCGGTTATATTATTAATTAATAATAAATCTCATTTTTAACATCCAATACAGTGTATTTATTTATGACATAATCAGTTACTTATAAGTGGCTTCGATAACCAAATTACAAATTACAGTCTTGATTCTTTTGACGCAGTCAGATCTGTCGGCTAAAAACTATTCTCCGCAATTAACCAAACTTTTAGCACTTCATTCGAGAACTGCCTACTGCTAGCTAATTCGTTTCTTATTGAAACTTAAAAAACGAAATTTTGTTGACCCGATCTCGGTTCTGATAATCGTTTACAATTGTACAATATATTTTTATCATATGACTACCCACACTCGGTGAACTTTACATACATGAATAAGTGCGAACAGACCTTAAACGAAATTCGACTTTATTTATACCAGTGAATGGAGATTTTTAAGACCTTTAGGATATTCGAACAATAATTTTATTTAAATTTGACAGCACGGCTTAAATTTGAAAATAACCTAGAAACATTGACGATGTTTTGTTGGTATTCAAAATTACTAACTGTATGCACCACTAACGACATACGTTTTTAAAATCTTAAACCATGCTTAGTAATGAGCCAGAATTGGGTGAGAAAAATTAATTGTTATTTTAATAAAAATTATGAAGATAATGTTCAAATAATAATTCATTTTATTCCAGTTCTTAAAAATGTAAATAATCAGCACATTTGCGTGCGCTCCGGTACCCCCTTTCACGATGTGCAAAAACGTTGCGACATTTCCTACCTAAAACCCCACTCATTCGCAAGGTTTATAAGCGAAATTATTAGCATTTCACTTTTATTCTGTTTGTAGAACGCTTCTCTACAAATATTCTCTCCTGCCTCTCCGTTTGTAATAATTTATTACTCCTGAAATTCTCTATCCGAGAACATAACCGCCTGACCCGCTCTTAAAACAATTTCATTTGAGTCAAATAGAACTTATTGTTCTATAGGGTCCTAATACTCCGAATAATAACCAATTTTTACGAAAATAGTTGTAATAATACCTAGAAATTCCTGTTAACAAACCATCCTTAAGAAATTAATTGACGTCAAAGTGGTTTTGCGTATTATACTGGTCTTAGGTAGATTGACTGGTAAACACCTGCGGTTACCGGGACTATTATAGGACTTCTTCTAGTTAATGGGGCTAACATAAAAAGCCACGTCTGGTTGTCCGATCACGCGCTGTAACCTCAGAAACGGCAATTTACAAATCCCATCCTGAACCTACTGTATATAGTTCTATACAGGGTCCGCCAATAGTGCGTGGACGAAGCTTTTTGAGTTTATACAATACCGTTTTCAAAATTATTTATTGCAGGGTGGTGTGGGATTTTTCGGCTTACAATTAGAAAATATTTTCGCAAAAATTACTACTCGTATACAGGGTATTACAACACAAAGTTACATTTTTTTAATTGGAACATACCGTATATTATTATAAATTTGGATTCCCTGGTTAATTTTAAGGGCACTTTATTCACTATATGAGGTATCTTAAACGCGCAATTTAGGCGCTGCATTCCATTTTTTACAAATTTAGAGGTTGAAAAGAAAAATTGTAACAACCGTATGGAGAAATGTGTAACACAAAAATTTTAATGGTTGATTAGTCATAGACTGTGCTACATAAAATCGTAAAAACAGTAATATCACCTTTTTTAATTTTCGAGATATCGTAATGCAAAGTTTAAGATTTTCAATCATAGATAAATTGATTTTTTTTAAATGGAAAGGTATACATTGTTTTACATTGTTAGATAGGAAATTTAATTACATTTTTTTTGATATAACATTGTTGGTATTTATGTTTTGCCGTTTTTTGATAATCCAGCTTTTTTACTGAATTTGCAAAGTTTAATAGCTTTAATCATAGATAACTTGATTTATTTAAATGGAAAGGTATCCATTGTGTTACATTGATAGATAGGAAATTTAATTACAATTTTTTTGATATAACATTGTTGGTATTTATTTTTTGCCGTTTTTTGATAATCCAGCTTTTTTACTGAATTTGCAAAGTTTAATAGCTTTAATCATAGATAACTTGATTTATTTAAATGGAAAGGTATACATTGTGTTACATTGATAGATAGGAAATTTAATTACAATTTTTTTGATATAACATTGTTGGTATTTATTTTTTGCCGTTTTTTGATAATCCAGCTTTTTTACTGAATTTGTCGATTTTCGTAGGTTTACATATGTATGTATAATTGTTTAAATCACATCAAGCTATGAAAACAAAAGAATATTAGATACAAAATTCAGCAATAGTATCTGTTTTGTCATTTCGCGTGTATGTTCAAACGTAACTGAGTTAATTACTTTATTGCAGTGTGAATGTTTGACGCTTAACTTTACGAACATCATATACGTAATACGTTTATTTAAGAATTATAATGAGTAATTTTTTGAAAAATGAATTAGTTGACATGATATTGGTGCTTGGAGAATCAAATAAAGATTGTTTATTGGCCCGTCGAATCTACGGGCAGCGTTATCCTGATCGAAGACAACCAAGAGAAGAATCGTTTCGCAATCTTTTAGAAAGATTTGAAAGTACTAGAAGTGTTGGATATCCTAAAAACGAAAGAGCTAAAGTTGTTACAAATGAAGAAAATGAATTTCGTGTACTTGTAGCTACAGTTGAAAACCCCCACGTTAGTATTCCGAAATTAAGTGACAATTTAGAAATCAGTCAAACTTCCGTGAGACGAATGTTAAAGAAAAATAAATTTCACCCCTATCATGTACAATTACATCAAGAGCTGAAAGAACAAGATTTCAAAATCGAATTAATTTTTGCCAGTGGGTTCAACAACAGTTAAATGCGAACGAAAATTTTATATCGGGGATATTATTTACCGACGAATGTACATTTCATCGAAATGGATTTGTGAACAGACATAATTTTCATTTTTATTCAAATGAAAATCCACACCAATTTCGGTTTGTCTCTCAAAATAAATGGTCAGTGAATGTTTGGGCAGGTATATTCGGTGGAACTATTGTTGGTCCTTTTTTTTCAATGGCACACTCACTGGGGTAGAATATCATAATTTTCTAGAAAACGAATTATATCATTTATTGGAGAATGTAGCTTTGGCTCAAAGAAGAGGTATGTTTTTCCAACAAGACGGGGCACCTCCTCATCATGCCAGAATTGTAACCCAGTGGTTAATTTCGACGTTTCACGAAAATTGGATAGGAAGACAAGGACCGATACCTTGGCCAGCTAGATCTCCCGATATAACTCCATTGTATTTTTTTCTTTGGGGCTTTGTGAAGAATAAAGTATATGAGGAAGAACCAACAACTGCTGAGAATATGAAATTGCGAATTAGAAATGTTTTTGCTACAATTACTCCTAATATGCTAGATCGGGTTGAAGCATCTTTTATTAAAAGAATTCAGTATTGTCAAATCAGCGTGGTCGACAATTTGAACATTTAATTTAATATTATTTTCTTCCAAACTCGATAAATTCAGTAAAAAAGCTGGATTATCAATAAACGGCAAAAAATAAATACCAACAATGTTATATCAAAAAAATTGGAATTAAATTTCCTATCTATCAATGTAACACAATGTATACCTTTCCATTTAAATAAATCAAGTTATCTATGATTAAAAATCTTAAACTTTGCAAATTCAGTAAAAAAGCTGGATTATCAAAAAACGGCAAAACATAAATACCAACAATATTATATCAAAAAAAATGTAATTAAATGTCCTATCTAACAATGTAAAACAATGTATACCTTTCCATTTAAAAAAAATCAAGTTATCTGTGATTGAAAATCTTATACTTCATTACGATATCTCGAAAATTAAATAATATAATAGTACTATTTTTACGATTTTATGTAGCACAGTCTATGACTAATCAACCATTAAAATTTTTGTGTTACACATTTCTCCATACGGTTGTTACAATTTTTCTTTTCAACCTCTAAATTTTCAAAAAATGGAATGCAGCGCCTAAATTGCGCGTTTAAGATACCTCATATAGTGAATAAAGTGCCCTTAAAATTAACCAGGGAATCCAAATTTATAATAATATACGGTATGTTCCAATTAAAAAAATGTAACTTTGTGTTGTAATACCCTGTATACGAGTAGTAATTTTTGCGAAAATATTTTCTAATTGTAACCCGAAAGATCCCAGACAATCCTGCAATAAATAATTTTGAAAACGATATTGTATACACTCATAAAGCTTCGTCCACGCACTATTGGCGGACCCTGTATATTCAAAGTGTCCTCTACAGCTTTGAATAAGTAGAATCTCTAAGGTTTCGTTAATTTAGACTATTGAGCCTATTGGCTTGGCTATTAACGGGATTATAAGCGAACACCAGATTTATCCTGAGCCTCCTGTGTATAGTTCTATATATTCAAAGTTTTCGATACATCTTTGAATAAATAGAATCTCTGGAATTTATTCCCCCTGTGTATCACGAAATTCCACCTGAATATCAAGTCCAAATTATTACCGAAAAACCTGAATTGCGTAAAACATTAAATTTATACAACTAAAAGAAAGTAATTTTTACGATTTACTTCGTAGTAAAAGAATTTCTATTTTGCAATAAGAGTCCAATACATTAAAGAAATTTCTTTGCGCTTTAGCAAATAAAAACTTTAAGATAATTATTCTTAAAGAAAATACAATTCTATATCGCTAATAGTAGCCCCTTTCAATTAAAAGTGTAAAGAATTATCCTCTTTATACAAATAAACCGAAGGTCAACGTTCCATTTTAGTAGTTTTGAATGAACTCCTTATCAATTTTCAACACATGAAAATATTTCCTGTATCATATGAAACATTACAAACACAAAATTGCGAATTCCACATATTTTCTAACCCCTTGTACATATTTGATTGTATATATTATTTATGGTTAATTTTAGAATTAGTCTTTTACCCTAGTCCGTGTGTACAAACCCTCATAAATAAACAAATCAAATACAACCGTTGCCTAACACGAACCTGTACTAACACTAATCGTGTAATTATCAGAATCTCGTGTAGGGCCTGCTTTTCTTTAACCTGTCCGTATTTCAAAACGTTGCTTAAGAAAATATAAGTAATAAAGGCCCAGTCCACGATAGAAATTTGAAATACGCTCTAATCTCGAATTCAACAACATTGCCTTTTACATTTGTAAAATAATAGACAAAATAAACCTACCTGTCTAAATCACAGTAATCCTCTCGTTTTTGGAGTGTGCACATGCCCTTGTATTATTTTCACCTGAACACATTACATTTGTTTTCAAAGAAACAAAACCGGAATTATTTTATTTTTTTGAACACTACATTATAACGCGTTTGGTTACTGGAATTTCCCTAAGCGACGACGATCCAAATACACAGGCGCCATCTTACCCGAAGTATTAAAATCTTAGGATTTACCGCCGACATTTGAACGACACCAGCATTACACCGAGGTATGGTGGGCTGCCCAAATACCAAGCGCTGTACGAAGAGATCTCTTATTAATATATTAGAAATTTTCGTTTATTTTCCATCATTTTGTCTAACTAATTTTACCAGAATACCATTTTGTTAAATTGATATTATAATTCCAGAAGTTTTGTTTTAATATATGTATTAAATCTGGGTATGAATAATTGTTTAACAGTTATATAACAGTCTAAGAAACCCACTTCTCAAACTCCTGGCTAGCTGAGGTTAAAAGAATAAATTCACGTAGTGGAAATTTGTAAGTGTAATCCACAAAAGAAACATGCATATTGTACACTTAAAAGGTGAGTCATGACACCTCTCGCCGGCCCGACTTTATCATAAAATTCTAATTTTGTTATTTTTCATTGTTTATTTTGGCCGAACATGAACATCTTATACATGGTTGAAGAGAAGTACTGATGAAGATTTTAAAAATACAAAACTTTAATATGGCGCCCATAAGAAACGAAAAGTTCAGTTTGGTCTTCCGCAACATAGTAAACGTAGAATATTTCTGATACCATTTTTAAAACCGCCGTTTCCTCTCACCTACGGGTATCCCAATAGTGTGGTAAAGTTCTTTTATAGAGTTATAATAGATACGAAAAAATTATAAAAGCACAATTATTAAGCATCTCAAGGTGCGTAATCCAAAATTATTTATAAATGTACTATAACTTCAAACCTATCCAAACATATCTTTTTTTAAATGGCACATCATACTTTTTATTTAATATTTGAACTCATCGGATCGTGTTTACAAATCTCCTGGTGGTGTTTGATTGGAGTATACTGATGATTTTAAAAGTTATGGTCACTTTAAGGTTAAAATCGTCATGAATTCAGGACCCTGTACTTTTTTAATGTAATAAATTTTCTATATTTTAAGACAAAGGTTATTTTTTGTAAGTGAGTGAAATTTAGCAGATCAATTATGTTTCGCAATTATTATACTTTGTATACAGGGCAACGCATATCTGTACTTTTATCACTTAACTTAAATAGACCAACCTATATTTTTTGTGCTCTCTAGGAAGCCACTAAATAACCATTTCATTTTTATTAACATTTCACTATACCTAACCTCGATGGTTTCTGAGATATTTTCCTATTATTAACAAAATCCAGTTTTTTATTTAATTTTTGATTTTATCAAGTTAGCTATGTATTACACGAACCTTTTTATGATCTGTTACTCCAATCAAACATCATAACAGGGGATATTTGTAAAAACGAGCCGAGTTCAAATATGAAGTAAAAAATATGTGATGCCATTTAAAAAAAGGTATGTTTGGATAGGTTCGAAGTTATGTATATTATAAATAATTTTGGATTATGCATCTTGAGATTTTTAACAATTGTAATTTTCTAATTTTTTCGTATATATTATAATAACGCTATAAAAGGACTTTACCGCGCTATTGGGACACCCTCCATATCTTGAAAATTTTATGACCTTTGCTTCCATAATAATGAAAATATTCGAAAATGTACATTTTTGCATTTCACCCGGTATCTACGTAACCGTATCGATTTAAAATTAAAAAAACATATATTATTTTTGAGTTGAGAAATACGCAAATTTTCTTCCGTTTAACCCACTTTCTATGTCCAACCGTTTGCAATATCCCCATGCACATCATTGTGTACTGGACATACGGTATAGAATCATGTTTTTTTTTCAAGCAGTATTTGATTATCTCCGGGTCTACTGATGTTAGTTTACATTTTACTACCCTCGGTGAATGATTATGACGCTTTGTACAAAAATGAGCTACAGTAATTGACACTAAATAACTTACCAACCATCTTTGTAAATTGCACTTAAACTTAAAGGTTGAGACAATTATCACACACAATATAATCATAATGAGTATGTGTAAATATCTTGAGGATCATAAACTGAACACTAATAAATCACTATTAGTCTTATACAGGTGAATTTAACTATGAGTAAATAATAATGTTTGTTAAAAAAAGGTATTATCACTGGGACCGATCGAGACAGACAATACAGAAATTATCACTAATTTTTATGTATGAAAATATTCACAGTTCGCAATTAACTGCAAAACAGCTACTAAAATTTTATTTAAAAACGTTACTAAGCATGAAGGAAAATCGTTAGCATTTAATATAACAGATAGTTGTTACCAGTCGAGAAGTGCCGAAATTAATTATAATCCTGGGACTAATAAAATGGCAAGATCCGTGTAATCTTAACATTGTGTAATGTACTAATAGTAATAAATTATTACTATTACCCTTTTATTTTTCTACCCAACGCATTTTATTTACTTACATATAGTTGAAACTCTAGAAGAGCGAAGATATATAACGCATAATAAAGAATGGTCCTAATTCATTATTTAATAATCGAAATTGTTACTAGGACTTTCAGCATTTGGAAAGGTCATCTCAAGGGAATGGTTATGCAAGTTTCTCTAATGGAATTTTGTCTATGTGGCGCACTCACCAATGTGAAATTGAAGTTATATTACTGCTCAGGGCTTTTGTAGTATGAAATCCATCATATATTTGACGAGGAATTTAACGCAGTTGTGGGATTTCCGGATCTTAATTTGCTGTAATGTAAGAATAGATTGCTAGCTGCAGGGTTATACAAAATTAGAACGGAAATATTCATTTATAATATTTGTAACATTAAAAGAAGGAGGGAAAAATTATGGTTCCTGATAAGAGTTCCCAAATGGTGGTAGTTTTCGTAAACTTTATAAAAGGTATTTAAATCCAGTAATGGAATTTTTAATGAAATAGATACGTTCGCGTTACCCTTGTTATTTAATTATTTAAGTAACGTTAGAAAGTTCTTCGTTAATTCTTTTTTAAAGAATTAATTGGTTTTGGTGATAAATGGAAGTGTTTAAAAGTAAAGATAACGAGATATTTGTCGTTTCCATTATTAATCTAGCAAACACACGTTTGTTTCATCATTCTAATCTATTGATAAGCCTGCGGTTAGGTACAAAAGAGAACTGATCTCTATTATTAAAGTTAACAAAAGACAGTAATAACTTATAATCAAAAACGGGATAAATTCAACAGTAAGTGAAGAAGCTTACAAATTAAAACGAAGTAATCAGAGAACGATCAGTTTAGAAGAGACTGTAAAAACTTGAGCTCGTAAATAACATGGAATTAAGATTAAATAAAACTAGAATTCGTAATCCCGCTGTTTAGCATTTATTTGATTTTGATTTTTTTTTCTAATGTTAATACTGTTCTAATCTAACCAAATCGTATACGATCTGTATGTGCGCAAAAGCTAAATTAATAGGTATGAGAGGAATTAGCTCGGACAGTCTTTATTTTTAAAGGACATAATACATATTTAAACGGCTTATATACGTACACCCTCAAATACTATAACGGAAATGTCTATGGTGGTTTAACTGATGTTTTTTTCATCATTCTGGCGATTTCCATTATTACAATTTTGCTTAGGGGTGGCTGGGCTATGAGGCCACACCGGAGAGTCAGGCTACCCTCATTATTTCAGAAACAGCGTGTTTTATTCCATTCATACATGCAGGGCTGCCAATGATAATACTCAAATACTAACATTACGTATAAGAGCGCGTCTATCAACATCCGTTACAGTTTTACGACAGTGGGTGTTTTTGGTTATAGTTACAAATAAAAGTGTGTATAAAAATAATGCAATCTGACATATTGAAATATAGTTACTTGTAATTAATAAAAGCGTATTGTAACATGGTGTTACATACACTTCATTGTTTGAATGATTGTTGTAGGTTATGTACATACGTAAATTCTTATTTGCTTATTTACAAAATATTGCAAAGTTATTGTGTGCACTATTCACAATTGTCTCTCTACTGTCTCTCCTTTTCTTAGTCCCCTGCACTGTCTTCCTCCTTCTTGTCTCCTCTACCCTTAACTGCCTTCTTCTTTTCCACATTTCTTCCATCCAATTCCCCCCTCCATTTTCCCCCAGGATCTCCTCTGCCGCCCTATCCTCTTCCTTTAACTCCTTGCATTCTTTCAACATATGGTTGATCATCTCCACACAACCTACATCTCCTGTCTTCGTCCATTCTCCAATATTTGTTGTCCCTTCTTTCTTCGTTTCCACACCTAAATCTAGCTAACATTTTCTTTCTTTCCTTCCTCCCTTCCCCGTTCAGATATTCCGGCATCCCCTCTCTCTTAATATTTCTATAGTTTATATTATATTTTCCTTCTTTCACCTTCATCCATCTTTCCTGCTTTTGGACATCCCTTATCCTTTATAATTATGTCCTTTCTCAGACTCACTCATTCCCTTATCAGTCTCTCCACTCTTCTTTCGCATACCATTTTTTTCATAATAATCTTTTCTGGTTTCCTGTCCATATTTTATACTTCCTTGCATTATTTCCTTCCAGCATTCTTGTATTATCTTGCATCCCGATCTTCTACCATTTCCTCCTCGAACTTTGTTACTCCCTTTCTCGCTACACCCTTATTTTTTCTACTTGCACCTCCTCTCTGGTGACGTATCCGGGTGCTTCTCTTTCCACTCCCAGTACTCACTTCCTCTATTTTTCTTGCAATCCCTCTATCTCTTTATATTCTTTCCACCCTCACAATTCATACAACACCACACTTTTTATTAGTTTTCCATAAGTCCGTTCCGAACAGTCCTTCTCCTACACTCCACACTTACCCTATCAATTTATTTTCCAAGTAGGTGTATTCCTTTACCTGCTATATCTCATCCTCCCTGTATTTCCACTCTTCCTTTTTCCTCCCTCTTTTCTCAATACTATTACCTCAGTTTTATTCCCGTCTACTTCCAAATCTTTTGTTTCCAAATATCTGTCCATCGTTTTTAGCATTCCCTTCATTTCTTTTTCTTCATTCGCTATTAGCACTACGCCATCAGGGAATGCCAACGCCCACACTTTCCCCACCACCACGCCTCCTTCTTGTTGCCCCATTAATGTCTCCTCTATATGTCCTGTGTATACCGCGAACAGGCTTGGGCTCAGTGGGCATCCTTGCCTTAGTCCCTGCCTTGTTACAAATCCTTCACTTAATTCCCCATTCACCCTCACCCGATTCCTCGTTCCTTTGTATATTTCTTCCATCTTTTCTATTAGTCTTTCTTTTATCTTCTTTTTCTTCAAGTATTCCCACAGCGTTCGCCTGTTTACCCTACCAAATGCAGCTACTAGGTCTTCAAATACCGTTACTATTTTCCCCCTTTTCTTTTCTAATTCATTATTTGTCATGTGTTCAGTATGTATACATTATCTATTGTACTTTGTAAAGTTGCTTTGAGGCAGTATTTTGATAACGTATGTAACGTATTTTTGAGTACAGCTGAAGTGAGTTTGCATGAAAGGAATTTTTCTTGTGTACGCCTAATGTAAGTTGGTATAAATGATACACCACTGGATTTCTAATGACGCCTTAGTTATTGTATGAAGGAATACTTGACAGTTATAGAAATATTTTCGGCCTGAAAGCGTTAAATTTGGTTGATAAATAATGTTTTGAGTAAATTTTTATTGTTACGGCACTGGTAAAACTACTGGTCTTTTGTGCTACTGTGTATGAAGGAATTTGAACTAAAGAAATGGTTGAATACGTACGAATGAGTTAGTTTGTGGTATAATTGAAATTGTATTAACGTGCAGTAAGGAATACGGATGCATGCTTTTGATTGTGGAAGTTTTTGGTAATGTTGTGCAATATTGATAAATTGAATGCGTATGTATACCTAAAGGGACATTAGAATGGTATGATTTCGCGAAAATGATGCGGAAATAAAATTCGCGCACATGTAAGATATGTATGAAAAGACGAAGAACGACCTGGTGAATATACTGAATGAATGTGGTGATGATAGATGATTTACTCGAGGAGATTTTATAAATATTCACGTAAAATAGAGATGGAGGCGGGTGCTGTAGAAGGTAGCGTGGTTGAGCCCATGTTGGACATTGTGACGCGATGTAGAGGCGTAGTAAATACGCGATTAGGGTAGGTAGATTTTGAATTTAGCGCGAGATGTATTTGGAAAGGAGGGCTAAAGGCATATAAGGGAGCATCCGTCTTGAGATAAGGGGGAGAAGCTTAAGAGTTGAAGAGAATAGACGAGCGTGCGCTGAGTCATGATTAACACTTATAATGTTTTAGAGTTGGAAATATGTTTATAAAAATCGTAATGTGTGCTGCGTATAAGTAGAACGATTGCAATAACCCCTTAATGGGATTGATAATAAGTAGACATTCATAAGTAAACCAAGTAGTAAATTGAGGGTTGAAGGAAAAACTATTTTATATTATTTTTCTTTAATAAATTAAAAGTGCTTTTGCAGATTTGAAAATTAAACAAGTATTTTGTTAAAAGTGTTTAGTACAGCGCATGACATTACAAAAGTTTTGAAGTGTGAATGAAGAACTGTTCGCGGGTGCGTTAAAGGAATGCGGTTGTTGTATGTGTACCCAAAGTGCTGGGCAATTTAAAGACCGTTAGCAAATAACGGATTACTTCTCACCGATTAAATGGACTACATATCAGACCGGCAGAAAACGACTTAAATGACCTTTATTGTAAGAATTAGCTATAAGACTTATTGACGAATACGAGCACTATAACCTTTTTAAGATAATTTTCTTTCTTTGCTTTGATGATTATTCATTTAAGTTAAAATAAAAAAAAAAGGGTAATCGAGCTGTATCGATATTTTTGATTTTGATATTTTTTTGATTAGGACTATTTGGTGGTTTCCATCACGGCTGTGTAAATAATTATCCACGATATATGTACAGAGTGTTTAAATTATTTCGTTTATTATTTTTAATAATATTGAAAGTAATCTTCACCTTATTTTATTTTGGAGATTAAGGATTGATCTTGTATTGGTTAGAAAATTTCAGAACAAATTTGGGAAGTAAAGCAGAACATTAGTAACAAAATACTCCATTTTGATTTAGTATTTCTATAAAGCAGAACATTTATATTTGAAGTGATAAAGCATAAATATATTTATGAATCTCTAACTACGATCACTAAAGTTGGTGGAGAGCACTAATCATTCTAACGTTGAGTTATTTAGCAATTAACGAGTAGTTTTCATTGAGATAACGAATATCATTAAATCGTTTCGTTTAGTCATTTTGTGTTACAGGTTTTTCTAAATTCGGCATTGACTATTTATTTAATTTTAATGTTCATTAACCGTTGCACATTTAATTTGGTAGATATACGAGGGACATTTTAAAAACTACATAAGTTAACGTTTTAGTTTCATGAATTGGAGTTTCCATTTATACAGGGTGTGTTCAGTAAGTTATAACCATCCTTCTTTCACTTAATTTTCTGAAGTTTTGAGTTGATTTGTTGGGAAGTGTGTTTGACTTTAAGAAGTTAGTGTATGAGTTTACTGAGTAGGCTGCAATACTGTTTTCCACAATCAAACAGGATTAATTTACCATCTCGCATAAGACGATTTATTTTAGCAAAATTTAAGATTGTGGTGGCGCCAAGAGACATCTTTCCCGGGCTGAGCTGTATAAATTGTGAATTTATGGTAAGTGTAAGGTATTTGAGCTTGTTATTCAATTATTTTACTTTTTATCTCGAACCCGCCCATTTACACTGTATCTGGCTTGGTAACCCGCTTACTAATATAAGCATACGCGATGCCTAGTGCGGATTGGACGTGTAACAACTTATTCCTTTCCTAAATCCTGCCTGTCCATCTGATATCCGATTCTTTTCTTCTGTTTCCTTCTCCTACCTTTCTTCCTGTGTGATTCCTCTGTAACATGTCACCTGTTTTTGTCTCCTGGGCATATATATATATATATATATATATATATATATATATATATATATATATATATATATATAATATATATATATATATATATATATATATATATATATATATATATATATATATATATATATATACTTCTCTCCACCTCGGGAATCATTCCCCTTTCAATATTTTATTTACTATTTCCGTCATCCTTTTTACTACCTGTTCTCCATATATCCACTTCTCACCTTGTATCCCGTCTTCTCCTGCCGCTATACCCTTCCTTCACCTTCTGTATTGCCTCCATTACTTCCTCTTCTTTTATTCCTTCTCCTTCTTCATGTGTTTCATATGTCTTCTTTCTCCTTCCTGTATATTCTCCCCTGCAGTGCGTTCCTTAAATATCTCTCCTATTCGTTTATTTGTATTCCCAATTGTGTCCATTTTCTGTTTTATTTCTTTAGATATTTTCATACTTTTTATGTTCCTAACCTGTTCTTCATTTTTCTTTTTTTTTCTTCCTTTTTGCTCCCGCACATTTTCTTGTACCTCTGTACTGCTTCTATATATTCCTATTTTCCTACTTTCCCTGTCTTCTACTGTCTTAGTGTTCTTGTTGCCTTCTTCTTGGCCTTCTTGCATTCTCTGTCCCACCACTGCTTCCAACCCGTTATCTCCCCCTCCCATCTTTTAAACTTGACGTTCTCCTTCGCTTCGTCCATTCTCTCTCTCATTTCTTCCACATTTCCTTGTACTACGCTCCCTTCCCATATTGTCTTTCCAATTTTCTCTTTGTAGTTTTTTATATTATCTTCTGTCCAAACCTTCTTGGTTGAGAATTCCTCTACTTTTCCCATCTCCTCTCTTTTTCTCCATTCCACTACCATTTACAAGCGCTGATGATCCGATTCGATCCTCTCCTCTACCCTAAATGCCTTCAGCTTTTCCTCCACCTCTTCATTCGTTATTATAAGGTCTATTATTGTCCCCCCTTGCTTTTATGTACGTATACTCTCCCTCTCTCTTTCCTCTCTATTCCCATTCATTGTTTCCTACCCCCTTTCGTTACACACTTCTAGAAGCTTCTTTCCTTCATTATTTAACACTATCTTTTTTCTGTCTTTTTCCCGTCCCTCTCTTCTCTTGTATTCCCCCTTCTTCCGCTATTCTCGCGATAAAATCACCTCCTATTATTTTTTCCTTTCCCCGCTGTACATTCCCTTCTACCCAATCATTTTCTTGTTATTCCCACTATTACACCCCCCCTATCCCCCCCTATTGACTTCCTTTCCGCGTATTGTGCCACCCATGAGAATTCTTGGCATTTCCCTTTCCCGCCACTCCCGATCTTTTCTTTTGTCCATCCCTCTTGCATTCCCACCGCGTCCTGCTCCTTAACAAATTCCCATGAAACTTGATCTTTATTCTTTAGTTCCGCCACGTTGTAAAGATCCATAAAAATCATTACGCAAATTCGCAAATTAATTTTTGTAAATTGCATGTTTTATAGAAGCTCCGGTGCATTTTAAAAATTAAGTTGTTTACCTCTTCTTCCGTAGTAATGAAACCGTGGAGATTTCTGTGCAAGAACCCCACCAAAGTATCATTACTATTTGCAAACAATCACGTTAGATCGCGAACAGTCATAATTAATAATCCAATCACGTAGAACCGCGGATTATATATAAACGGTAGCAAGATGCGAAATTAGTTAGTTCCTGCCCGCTCTTTTGCGAGCAATTCAATTAGTTCCTGACCGCTCTTTGGCGAGCTCTTCCGTTAGTTACCTGCGAGTCCATCCCGACCTAGTTAGTTCCTGCGGTTCGTCTTCCTGAGTCCACCAGCCTAGGTAACCGCGCCCGCTTCATCAGTTTAAGGCCCACTTGAGGTAAGTCTTAGAGTTAGTATTAATTATCACACCGCCTTCAGTGATAGATTTTCCTTTCTGTCCTTGCTGGAATTATAGAACGATCTTGCATATCTATAAAACATCACAACACCTAATTACACACACTCAGTCCCTGGTGCGCTAGCCCGCGGACATACACATATAAATACACAAGCCCCTCTTTACTTTTGGGAGTGATTACCGTAAGGTATTGAAACCTGTCCAGAAGGATTATCCCCTAAGGCATAGGCCTTTAGAGGTGATTCGTTTACCAAGCCGTCCCTAAGGCGTAGGCCTGTAGAGGTCGAGCTATCCTGTTAACTAATCCGAGGTGCGACCGCCCGTTGGGGAGATTAAACTAGAAACAAACACATACACCTATCATAAACACGACCGAACTAGGAGATTCGCACATTACAGACAACAGATCATCCTGATATAATCACCAGAAGTTAAATCCTGTTAGATTAGTCCGACCCCCATGTTTTATAAAACCACGAGAAGATCGCCCGTGTGTAAAGTCAAATCTTAATACGTTATTTCTAATCCGATTCCTGAACTCATCTTTTCCGAGAGTATAAAAACCACTTAGAGACCGCTAGGTGAATTATATTTCTGAAAGCCTGTATACCTAACCTGACTAAATTTGGATAATCCCTCGGTGACTCTGGTTGTCCAAAGACGGGTCGTAGGTAAATTACCTAAAGATCAAAGTTTACGTAAAAACAGAGATTCTGAATTTACTTAATCAATATTCTCCAACTGCATCCTGTACATAAAATAGGCTGTTCCCGAAACGATTTAAAATAATCGCAATTAAAAAGGAAAATAAGTTTTCGTTGCAAATAACACGCAACTATCCTTTTTCTATACACAAGAAAAAGGAATAAACCGATTCTCTTAGTAAAGTGATTGTCTGAACGCAGGTCAACGTACCATTTTAACCGACATTAAAGAAAGCGCTCATCCTCTTTAAACTCTCATGCCCTTTATTTCTCGAATTCGTATATAAATATAAAGTTTTTATATACATAAATAACTAAAAGTTAAGAATATTGCTTTTATTGTCTTTAAGATAAAACCAGATTTAATTATGATGGAAAATTATCAATAAGAAATTGATTTGTGAATGAATTATTACAAAAGTCGATACTGTATTAATCTAAGTATAGTTGGCGCGAAGCTTCTTTCCGCTCCAAACTCCGTATTACCTAAATTTTTGCTGTACTATAGATATCTCACTATCCTGACGCCCGAGACCACCAACGTGCTGGGATTTACAATATCGTGTCCAGACCTGGAGGATGATCCCCTGCCTGTTTGTGTTTTGTAAATAATTGTTTTGTTACATGTTTTTTTCCTTAGGTTAAGTTGAAATAAACGTAGAATGAGTAAAATGTTTAGAATTGTAAATTATAGGGAAGAAATTTAGTTGTTTGTTGAAATTTTTCAGTCAACCAAATCTCGAACACGACCTTTTTTCGATTGTAGTTAGTCTGAGGCAATTGTACACGCTACAATGTATAGTAAACGCTGCCCCGTTATTTAACTGGTTACACTTGGCGCCTTAAATAAATAAAGTGAGTAAGTTTACATCTGACACTAACGTCTTGATTTTATTAGACATTAGTTACAAATTGACCCTAACGTCTGGGTTTACATATGCACGAATTCAAATTAGATAAAGTAGAGGAAGTTAAAGGGGAACCGGCTTACAAAATTTGCACCTAACGTGGCGGCTTACAACGTTCCGGAATATTATCTTTTGTTCGTTCCTCCTTTCCTGCATTATTTCCCTACCTTCTCTTTGTTCCCTTCGTTGTTCTTTTCCATTTCCTTTACTCATTTTTCTTTTATACTGCCGTTTCGTCATCCTCCTTTCCCCTCCCCCCCTTCTTGTAACGAAACCATAATTTTCGTTGCCAAAACAAGTGCCTTTTCTCATTGTTATCCGGCCCCATCCTCAAAAATTTTCTAAAATTAATTGATTGAATAAATTCTTACACAATAGACTAGATACAGTTTTATTAATGTGAAAATATGTGAAATAGGAGTAATGATTTTACTTTAAATGCTTGTAATTGTAATTATATAAATTTAGATTTTGAAACATTAATATAATAATTTTGCATTTAGTAACAACAGATCCCATGGTCAAAGCTTATGGAAAGGTTTCTTCGGAGGACAAAACTCTAAAGGAATTTCAGCGTACCCGTATTTTTTCACTGAATCCAAATGTTTGTCATGACACCGATTTTCAGCTTATGCTGAAGAATTCAACGTTGTTGTGGAGCCGTCAAAAGCAGTCACTGTTACTGGATCACCAAGTTTGGAAGTCTCCAGGTGTTTAAATCAAGACGTTGTAACCGGACCATGAAATTAAGACGTTATCACAATCGTGTCGAATTACGTCGTACACAATTACAAGGTGCAGGAATACAAAACAAGTCCGCAAGAAAGGACAAAACGTTGACACGAAAGAAGGGAGGATTCCGATGAAGGAATTTGCACTATCTGCTGTGAATACGATGCGCTATATGTGGAAAGTGGGCGCATAAAGATTGTTGTGGAGCTGATAATTGTAAATGTTATACTTGTAATTTTTGCAAACCTTGATACACAGATTATTTGCGACATCTAATCAATATATATTACTTTTTTATTAAAAATTATGGTTAGTTTTATTAAATACACAAATAAAAAGTTTACCTCGAGTAGGATTTGAACATACGACATGTACCTTGTTAGAGTACGGTGCTAACCAACTGCGCCATCAAGGTTCAAGCCCAAATCGATGTAAATTTTGTCTTTATTTATGTAGAACTGATGTAAATTCTAAATATAATGAGATTACAATCAAGTTCCTTATTTTTAATGGAATGTGAGCCTGCAATACCGCAAGGATTCACACATACCAAAGCATCTGGACTAATATTAAATTATTATAAGTTTTTTTTTATGAACGAATAAGTTCAAAGGTTAATATGTAATTAAAATTTATTATTCATTTTATTAAATACATAAATAAAAAATTCACCTCGAGTAGGATTTGAACCTACGACCTGTACTTTGCTAGAGTACGGCGCTAACCAACTGTGCAATCAAGGTTCAAGCTCCAATCGATGTAAATTTTGTCTTTAAGTATGTAGAACTGATGTAAATTCTAAATATAATGAGATTGCAATCAAATTACCTGTTTTTAATAGAATGCGAGCCTGCAATATCGCAAGGTTTCACACATACCAAAGCAACTTGACTAAGAATAAATTTTTATAAGTTATTTTTTTTGTTATGAACGAATAATTACTTTTTTATAATTGATACTGTGTATAATCAGGAAGGGGGCGTCAACTAAAGGTTTTGTTGTAAATATCATATGTTATGCCTCCACTTGAGTAGGATATTGAAGAATGTTTAAACTAAAATATCCCAACGACTTAAAAACCATTGAGCATATTGATCAAATGGCGGATGACGTTAAAACATGCACAATGGCAAGTATACAAACGGCCACAATTATGAAGAAAAATCATAGACATGCAAAGTCGAAGATGCGTCCACTGTATATAATAGACTTGGCAAAACAAAGAAGTCAACTTCGAAGGGAATGGCAAAGAACCAGAAATAAGGTAACAACAAATGTACTCATTAACTTAAGCTATCGAATTAAAACAGAGCTCGATCAGTACCAAATAGAATCATACAGAAAATACATCAGCACATTTGAACCTGCGATCCGGGTCTGCGGAAAACAACAAGGAAGATCCTTCGTCAGTCGCAGGAAATACCACCTATTGTAATGTCACAATACGAACACCCTAGTCCTACGTTCGGTGTCAATTTGTATTGTAACTACTTAATTTTTTGTACCCAACGATGGAGGACAATTTATTAGATAACTTACCCCACTATGATGGACATGTTTTGTTAAGTATAAGCTAACCGTTGTGGTATAACTTACTTGTGTTCGCCTCAAACAGAATTTGAATAAATGATCAATATGCAAATATTCAATGAATAATTTTATTAATTACATGCGTCGACTAGCTCGTTATTGTATGACAACTATTTGGTTCTAATCCTGCTTCAATACAAATACAATTTAACCTTCGCTAACCAAAATTGTACTATGAAGTCACTTTTAAACTGATTAAAATATTTCCAATCTTGCTTGTTTATATCTGCCCACATTTTCGCAACTCCAATTAATTTATTCATAGCGATGATAAACTTATTTTCTTCTGAAATATTTGTATTCTTCCAGCAATCTTCTAAAGATGTGATGAATTCAATCGGTTGTGTTGGTTTGAGTTTATTTACAAAATTCTGGTATCATTTTGATAACGTCTTTAAGTTGAAAAACTTATGTGTTGCTATAATTCATTGACATTCTTGAATCGATACCTGCGTCTGATAATTTAATGATGTTTATGTTATTTGCTTCAACCTTCGATTGTAGGTATTTCAATTTGTCTTGTTCAACTTGCTTCATTTGCTTAACTTCTAATTCTTCATTCGTGTCCTCGATTGTGGTTTTCATGCTATGCCACCTGTCATCGCATACTGTATTGCTTTGTATAATTTTAAATTCAAACTCTTCTTCTTGTTCGCTTAACCTTTATGTTACCATTAAAAATTACAACGTCTGTCTACCGTTGAGGGCACCCCGGTACCACCATACAATTTTCCTAAATTATGGATTTTAACATTTCCATTATAATCTACAAAGTAAAACCGTACAATAAGAGAATTTGTAGTAATCACAATAGCTAAATATGAGGTCATTGTTTAGTAATTCTTTAATTACCGGTTTATGTCATTATCAATAGGCGCCTAAAGATACGTAATTTGTGTTCATTGTCAATTGCAAATACCAAGACAATAAATATTCTTTTGTATTGAATTGCTTGAATAGTTTTTGGAATTCATATCTACGGGCACTATTGAGTTATACTTTACCACAATGGAACGCAACAACCAATCAAATTGTGCCACCACCCATCTAATTTAAAGTTTTCTTTGTAGGTAACCAATTTACATCAACCCAGTTGAGTTTTTTTCAATAAGTCTAGTGTTTGAATTTTTATTGTAAATGTGCGTTACATATACTATATACTTTTATAATAAATTTAAAATGAGTGCAGATGAACCTAATGCTATGCCGGGAAGTTTTAAACAAAATGTTCCATTGTTACGGTAAGTTTTTTTATACGTGTTCCTATAAACCTATCTGCCTATGTATTTGATTTCAATTTTTATATACCTATTGACAAACTGTTTACTTTGTAGCAGTTCATCAGAAAGGAAAAATGCTAGGAGAAAATATGAAGCATTATCTCTTCCTTCTAAAGGGACTACCAATTTATCTAATTTATCAGAAGATCAAATTGATATGTTATCCTCATTGTCGGATGAAGAAGATGACTCTTTTACGGCTGAAGACAGTAACGACGATTGGCTACCTCCATCCGCTAATGATTCAGATGTAGATCTGGCAGATATAGGCGATATGTAAAAAGAAATTGAACTTCAAGGAGATGAAGATACAAGTGATGTGGAGGACCTCATTACGGAAGAATTAGCAGATGATTGTTCGGAATTGATAGGTAGAGACAAAACGGTATGGCAAGCTAATCCACTCCCTGTGGCACAAACGCGGGCATATAACATTATTTGTCAAAAAGATGGACCAATTCGAGATACAATTCTCCTTACTTGTATTGGCGTATTCAACCTAATACTTGCAGAGAATATGCGTATGTGTATTATAAGAGAAACCAATCGAAAAAATAACCAAATTTTTCGCCGACATAATGAAACGTATCCTCAAAAAACTCCAAAAGTCTAGCAAGATGTTACTATTGATGAGTTCAATGCTTTTATTGGTATACCAATAACAGCAGGTGTACAAAATTCCAACATGGAAGATGTAACAGAGCTATGGAAAACCGACGATTTGCCTCTTTATTGAGCAACTATGAGTAGAAATAGATTTCAGAATCTTCTACGATTTATTCGATTCAATAATGCAAATACAAGGCAGGATCGACTAAAAGAAGATAAAGCAGCAGCGATTAGGGACTTGTGGATTATGCTAAATGATAGCCTGCCCAGTAACTTCAAACCGTATGAAAATTTAACTGTGGATGAGCTGTTATTTCCATATCGTGGTATGACGCGTTTTACGCAGTACATACCGTCAAAACCCGCCAAATATGGCATAACGGTATTTTGGGTGATAGACTCCAAGACGGGTTATCCACTTTAAGGAATTTTATACACTGGAAATCGACAAGGAACCGATGCTCGCCCAAGTAATGTTGGAGAAAGAACGGTAATAGATTTATGCAGATTTTTCAAGGGATCAGGACGTAACGTCACCACCGACAATTTTTTTACATCACTGCCTTTAGCTCGGCATCTCAAATCTCTTGGGCTGATGTTAGTTGGAACACTACGGCACAGTAAACCATACATCCCAAGGGTACTACCATCTTTAAAAGACAAGGAAACAACATCGCCACAATTTGAATTTCGAAAGGATACGACACTATGCTCATACGTACCGAAAAAGAATAAGGTTGTTATTCTTTTATCTACCATGTATTCCACGGACGAAGTAGAAAAAGAAACTCTAGAGAAAAAACCAGAAATGATCAGATATTGTAATGCAACAAAATCCGGGGTCGATACAATGGACCAAATGGCTGGAAAATATTCAACCAAAAGAAAAACAAACCGATGGCCACTTGCATTTTTTTATAACATAATAGACATTGCTTGTTTAGCTTCTTATATTATTTATGAAGAAAATAACTCAACAGTGGTCAAAAAGACTGATCGCCGTCGAACCTTTTTGAAAACACTCGGAAAAGACCTTTGCCTTCAAACAATAATCCAAAGAAGTCAAATACCTCATATCAACCGGTATTATTTTACAAAAACAGCAGTGGAAGGGATTCTTGGAACCCGAATTGGTGTACTACAAGAACAAACCGGTGAAACACAAGAACGTGGCGCATCTGGTAGAATTAAAATCACTGGTTTATGTCAACTGTGCCTTAGATTATCTGCATCAGAAAAGAAAAAGAGAAAAACAAGAAAAAATTGTCAAATACGCAAGTATCTGTTGGTAACGAATATACGTATCAGCAGCGAACAGTGTCTTGATTGTACAAATTAATGTAGAATTATTTTTTGTTTATATGTGCAGATTAAGTAAACAATTAAATAAAAAAGTTGTTTTTATAATAAATTAAATGTGATGAATACTTAAAATTATACAGTGGTACCCAGGTATCTGTAATGGTAGATAGTAGGTGGTTATCTTAACATGCAATAAAACTATTTACCTTAATTTTTAATTTTTTTATTTTTATGAAAATTGTGTGTAGAAAAGGATTTGTGTAGATGTCACGAAGTATCAATGCTGTACTACATTTTCAACCATACTTGTGGCATTTTTGCAATGAAAAAGTACCCGGGTAGCACCAATGGTAACATAAGGGTTAAATCTTGTCTGAAATCTTGTCTAATCTTTTTCGTAGTGTTTTCCATAGTTTTCGTCAACTCAGTTGTAATTTGTTCTTTAGACTGTTGTATAAACATTTGTTTGATTTCGTCCAATAAATTGGAGCTTCTATCGCTTGTTTTTGGTGTTGACGTTTTCATGGTTTCTTCTGTAACTACAAATTCAGAATATTTCATTTCTGTTCCACTATCCTTTGTTTCTTGTTAATTTTTCTTTTCCACATTCATTATTCTTGGTGGTAATTGATTTCCTGATCGTAGTTCCATTCAAAGTTTTGATACTTACTGTTATGTTATAACACAATTCACCCCCCATAAATCTTTAATCTTACTTAAAACCTTTAAATACTATAAGGAAAAGCATAGTTTATATTTAGAACATTATGTATACGGTTCGTTAGTTCGTGCCGACACGTTATGCGCCAATTTAGTAATGGTACAATACGAACACCCTAGTCCCAAGTTCGGTGTCAATTTGTATTGTAACTGCTTAATTTATTGTGCCCAGCGATGGACGACAATTTATAAAGTAACTTGCCCCACTATTATTAACAAATTTTGTTAAGTATAAGTTAACCGTTGTGGTATAACTTACTTGTGATGGTTCGCCTCAAAAACAATTTGAATGAATGATCAATATGCAAATATTCAATGAATAATTGTATTAATTACGTGTCTCGACTAGCTCGTTATTATATGACAACTATTTGGTTCTAATCCTTCCTTCAATACAAATCGTAAAATTTATCAACAATGGTTCACTTAGTTTTGATTATGACCGGGATGTAGTGAGTTTAATTCAACAATAAAACAATCTAACTTGATACAATCTCGTAACTTATTTGGTTTACATGTAATCTTATTAATACTCAAAAACGTAAACTTATAATGCAAATAAAATGTTACTGTTCAAGTAATCCCAAATTAAATAAATTTACTGAGGCTTTCATTTACTGCAATATAAAGTGAATATCTGATCTTGCTTACTCAACATTGGTTTAAAATTAAACAATTTGTATATTACAACCAATCTGTATCGCCGACAATTTAGTTATAATGAAAAACTCAAAAAATTCTATTACGATTGGTTTATTTCTTCAATTTCCTTCTTATATGGCCTCGGAGAATTATCTCCTAAATATTTACACTATTGGGATAGTAACTTCCAATATTTGTACATACACATAAATTCAAATAAACAGTAAATACACTAATACATTTATTTCATCTTCACAAATAAATATGGAAATTAAAATATCAGGCCTTCGTTTCCTAAATCCATCACCGAGCTGGTAGCGTAGTGGTGACACGACCTGCCTAGCATTCGGGAGGTAATCGGTTCGATTTCCGTTACCACCTACCTTGTATGAGGTTTTTTCAGGGTTTTCGGGTTTTCCTCATACACATGCAGCGGCATGTGCGGCTGCTTAGGCGAATGCTGGGGTAGTATTTTCCGCCTAAGAACCTCCGTTCCTTCCGATCCTGTACTGACTACACCCATCCTTAATCCCACCATACATATATACGTAATGTATGCATGTATGCTGGGAATCCATGATTGTGGCTGAAGGAGCTCGGAAAGCTCGAGCAGCCCGCCCTCCCACTTGGGGAGGGAATGAAATACGTGGCCTTTTGCTTTTCCCTAAATTCATCTATTAAAACAAAATAACTATACATACAAGTGAATTCAATGGTCGAGTTCTGCTCGAATTTTGTAACTTATTTGGTTTACTTAATTATTAAAGATAAGGCAAAAATTATAATTACTTTTCCAGGACCCAACCTTTGAATCCTTCATACAATATAAATATAGAATACAATATGAACAGCTTTTATCGATGAATATATCTAGTCCATTATCGATAATAGTCCTCCACTACGATATAAACCAATAACTTGCATTTCCGTTCTTCTATTACCAATTCTTCATTGGTCTCTTGACAGACCAAACTAGAGTTTATTTGTTCAATTATTTGATATAACTTGCCATAGTTGTCATCAGCTGTTACATTGTTTAGATCACTTAGGTCATAATTTTAAAATTACATCAATTACATTTACAATCCCAATTTAAGATGTAATTATTTAAACCAGTTGCCTTCTAACGTAATGTTAATTTTTTAATTGTTATTGTCATTAACAATCTTTAAGCCTTCCATTTACAACTAATTGTTGTTGAACTTTTTCGTAAATTAAATGGCCTTGTAACTTTATATTATTAACACGACATTTTTTAATTTGTAATTCTTTTACAAAATGGCCGCGTCTGGTTTTCAATGAAATTTTACGTAAGCTGCGACTGTATTTTTAGGCAGCTGAATTAAAAACACACTCTCCTTCCTAATTTTGCACCGATATTTATAACTTCTCATCCCTAAACTGGAAGTGATAATTTACTTAACCAATGAAAATTCGTAAATTGAATTATAAAGACGGTCCTGTTCATTATTCTTAAAATTTATGTTTTATTTATAATGCACAATATACACAAAATTTTATTTTTCCTAAATTCAAATCGGCGCAATGTTTTTATGTGAAACAAATGTGCAATCCTTATTTCTCACAATATCCCTTCCCATTGATACCTAATTTTCTCGAATTTACGTTAATTTCACTGATAAGTGGCGCCCTTGAAACTACTACAAAGTCGCACATAGACAGTGTAGACTCGGCATTGCAAGAAATGAATGTTAAATTTTTATTTTACTAAAAACATTACTTCAAATCTTTCTTAAAATTTCATTTTGCCTTTTTTAATATCGTTTTGCATCCTAAATTAAAACTTATTATAAGTTTTTGTTATGAACGAATAAGTAATTTGATCGTAATCTCATTATATTTAGAATTTACATCAGTTCTACATACATAAAGATAAAATTTACATCGATTGGGGCTTGAACCTTTATGGCGCAGTTGGTTAGCCCGGTACTCTAGCAAAGTACAGGTGGTAGGTTCAAATGCTACTCGAGGTAAACTTTTCATTTATGTATCTAATAAAATTAATAATAATTTTTAACTAAATTAAAACTGTTTAGGTGTTACGTTATATTCAAATAAAATATATCAATGTAATCATAATTCAGTTTAAACCACCAACAGTGGCGTAGTTTATATTTTTATGTATTTAAATATACCAAAATACAACGTATACATATGAAATTTGTTATTGAAGTTAATGAACATTACCCTATCTTTAGCGTTGATAGAAATAGTACTGAATTTATTTGACGCCTTCAACCAATATTGCATTACAAATGGTCCCTTATTCAATTTAAAACACAAAAAAAAAATATTCTGACAACTAAAATGTTGCACTTCACTATACAAATGAGTAATGAAATTCTATGTACAGACGAAGAAAAATGCGAAGCCTTTGCCAACCACTTGAAGAGGACCTTTTCTCCGAATCTACCACATGCCTCAGGGTACACCAACCTAATCAATAGACATCTTGCAACACATTAGCCACGATCGGGAGATAACATGAAACCTACATCTCCAAAAGGACTGACTAACATAATAAAACCCGTCCACTAAATAAAGCACCAGGAGAGGATGAGATAACCAACTTTATACTTAAAAATCTCACCAGAAAGGCGTTGGCATATCTAACAAACGGAAGCACGGAATCACATAGATGCTTCCCAAATCAGGGAAAAATAATAGAGAACTGAATAGATATCAACCTATTAGTCCAATAACGACAATCTCAAAGGTGCTTGAAAAAATAATTAGCAGACTTAATGACGTAATTAATAGACATGGTCTTATTCCCAAAGCTCAATTTGGGTGTAAACAGGAACACTCCACCTGTCACTTGTTGCAACGCATTGTAGAATTAATAGGGAATGATTATGAAGACAAGCAGCATACAGCCGCAGTATTCATAGACTTAGGCAAGGTATTTGATAAGGTATGGAGTGAAGATCTAGAATACAAAATTTCTCGACTACACTTAAAATATCTAAAAGGAATACTGTTCTCGCATCTTGAAAACCGCTCATCCACAGCCAAATACATGCAGCCTTATCTTCAACACGGGGTCCTACCTTACTTAATATCCATCTACATGATATTCCCAACACAAATGCAGACCTAGCACTGTATGCTGATGACGCTTTACTACTGACCAAGCGTTTAAACCTGACTGAAGCAGTCGCCCAACTACAAAACACTGTGAATAAAATCACTAGGTGGCTTAGAAATTGAAACCTGGCAATTAATCACGGCAAGTGTGCTAATAAAATCTTTACTCTTAGGCGAATTAATCAGTCGCTACCATTACAAATTAATAGTTATGCTGTAACCTGGAATTATGCAGACGAACCAATAAATACCTAGGTGTTTATCTAGACACCCGATTAACATGGAAGTACCATGATAACAGAAAGTTAAAGGAATGTTGCACCAGATTAGCACAACTCTACCCGTTGAGAAACAAAAAGTCGTCTCTGCAAGTAGGTGTCAGGGTATTTTGAACACCCTGTATACGTAGTGGGTAATTTTGTTTGTAGTTCTATGTACTTAGTTAAGATTCCGTATATAAATTTTTTTTTGTGGTCAAATTAAGTTTCATAGTAAATTTCGCTTTAATGTGTGTGGTGAGCTTTAGATTCTTTGTTTGTGAAATTATTATTCCGAAATTTAGGTTGTTTTTCCTTATTATTCTCGTTTATAGAAGTTTGGTTAACGTTTATTTGTAAATAGTTGTATATAAGTTTAATTAAGGTTTATTTCGTTTGATTTCCGAAAAATATAATAGAAAGTTCTGTAAAAATGACGTAATTTATAGAAAGAGTGTAGAATTATCGGCGTATGACGTCATGGTCGCGCCATACAGACGCTTACGTATAGTTGTCCAGTTTATTATTAGGTATTTTGGTTTTGATTCATAGAGATTGCATGTGGGCCTTATTGTTCGTACTTTAAGGTAAACATACAGAGGCTGTATTCGTTGATCTTGCTGACGGTTAGTTTTTCAAAATTTACCGAGTCCTTACGGACGAAAACGAAATTGTAGTACGGGGGTACTTTGGTTTCCCCTTCCGTTTTTTTAATTGGTTGAATTATATTAGATAAGATTTTTTTATGAGTAGTGGGATGCAAATTCAAAGATGGATTTTTGTGAATACTTTGGGGCAGTCTTAGACAGGTCTCGTTTTCGAGTAGTTGCACGTTGCCGCTTGTGTTACGCTTAGGGGGGTAGTTTAGAACGTTGATACTTTGGACCTTGTGGTGTTTAACGAACGTACTTTTTGTGTAATAAGGGTAGTTTAACTACTGAAGTAACCTGTGAAAGGGATTTATGAAAATTGTTCATTCACCAAAGGATTATACCTAGTGCCGATTTCGGTTTTACGTAAAATTACCTGGAGGACATCTTCGTGTTTTTTAGTGCGTCGATGGACTTTTGGTTTATATCGCCTTTGCGGATTTGCTTAAAATCATCGTTCTTACAGTGCCACCTATTTATCGTACAAAGCGTGTGTAAAGATAAAGAAACTATCGCAATATATTAAAATATATTTAGTTATTTAAACAAATTATTAAGGAGTTTTAGTGGAAAATAAAATTATTTAAAAGAACATTAAAAGCTAAAAGTTATCAAACAATTTTGAACGCTCACATTATTATTGTACAATAAGTTTTGGTTAATGCAGTAACATTTTGACGAGTTAACTTAAGAAGTTGTTCGTGTATAAAAGAATATCAGTCAACATTTATCTTCATCTTTTGCCGGACCTAGGAGTTTCCATTCCGTTATAGATGTAGCCGATCACCTGGTTCGTACCATCCGTTGTAACACAGAGGAGGTGCTATCTAGACCTTGTAAGGTATTATAACATTGTGTTTTTTATTGAAAACTTTTAAGATTGTTGTGTGTTTCGAATTATCTTATTTGTTGAAGGTTTGAAAGCGGAGTTGTGTATCGTTTTTTTTTTTTGCTAATTTAAACTGTGTTTTGAATTTAGTTATTGGAATTAATAGTAACTCTAACGCTCCGCCTTCACACTTTTTTTATTTTATTAGTAAAGGGCAATTGACCCTGTAGTTGTGTGGATATATAATCCACGGTTTATTTACATTTAGGTTAAACGATTTAGTACGGCGTAAGCAGATTCTGATCAGACGACCTGACGCCTAATAAGCCTTTGTATTATTTTTTTTGTTTTGTTTATACGCATTTTCGTATGTCTATATTTATACTGATTTTATTATTTTATTATAGCTTTGTTTTGTTTTATAAATGTGTTTGGTATTCTCTGAAAACCCTTCTGTGTTGCATACCAGTTTTTTTGTTTTTGCAAATTTACCGATAATTTAAGTTATAACGTAACGAAGTTAGTTTTTTTATTATTGAGTAATAACGTAATTTTGTTTCTATTTTATTGAGTAATAGCGTTCTTAATATTTAGTGTTTTATTTGAATTTTCTGTGTTTTGTTTTGATTATTGGTTAACGTCAAATTATTTACACGGAGGTGTATTAACGTAACGTTATTGAGTGTTGATCACGCTTTTATTTGACAAGTGTGTAGTGTTTTTTTTTAAGCCCGATTTTAGGTGGTTTGCTGAATTGCTGTCCAGCACACCTGGAATTGATTACGAATAGGTAAGCGCATGTTTTTTGGATGTTTAGACACGCTATGTACTCGTAATTTTGGCACGACAACCCTTATTTTTGTCTATCAAATATCCTGGCGCCCTTAACCGAAACGATTTTGACTTCATCCCCTATTTTGACTAACGTACGATTTATTATTCTGGATGTGCAAAATTATTAACATCAATCCACGATCCGCACGCTGACTAGTCGAGGCAAAAGGCCAATTTATCTGTAATCCCGTTCTACCACCCGTTTATACCGTTACAGGTAAAGTTGGCGCTTCAACGTGGGACATTTTAGGGTGGTTTTTCTCGTAGATTTTATTTTTGGTGACATCTTAGGATAGTATTTCAGTATTTTCGCTTCAGGATTATTTTATTGTTGAATTAAGTTTTTATATACGTATCGAAAGATTAAATATGGGTTATAAAATTAATGTAGATAGGCTTACACCTAGTGAGGTAAGATATGAGATAGCGGTTAGAGGTGGTGATCTTTCGTTAGGTAACTGCGTTACGAGCTTTATTACGGAATATTTTAAGCGAGGAGAGTAGTGGTAAAATTGCATCACGTCCCGATTATCCTTTCGATTTTGAAACAGATAAGATTGCTATTGAGGAAACGAAATTGGAATTAGGAAAATTATTAGAGGAAGTCAAAATTAATCCGTCCACAAAAATTTTAACGACCATAGAAACCAAGCTCAAACATTTGTTAGGTAGAGTTAATAATTCAATTCCGAAAACCGATATCGATGTTAAGATTAAAGAAAGTTTGTTTGTTGAAATTGCGGTAGCTCAGTCTACGTACGAAATTTTGGATAAACGTGTAGTTTCAAAAGTTCACCTTTGGAAATAGTAAGCAGTGTTTCGAATAATGACGATCAAAATTCAAATACAGATATTTCAGTACCGATTAGTAATTTAAATTTAAGTACATCACCTGTTAGGAATGTAGTTGTAAAAAGTACACCGGTTTGCAAGTGGAATTTATCATTTTCGGAGATACCAAATCTTTATCGCTAAGTGCTTTTTGGAACGGATTTCAGAATTACAGATTTCACGTAGAGTTGATGACGCACAATTATTTTCGGAATGTTTAGATTTATTTACGGGTAACGCTTTGATTTACGTTCGTTCCGTTAGAAGGGAAGTTAGGACTTGGGGTGGGTTGGTGGAATTGTTGAAAATTCAATTCCAGCCAATAGATTATGACGATAGATTATTAGATGAGATTAAGCGTCGTACTCAGGGTACGGACGAGACTATAGGAATTTATATCGCTGTTATGCGGACTTTATTTTCGCGTTTGAACGAAACTTTGTCGGAGGATAAGCAATTACGTATTTTGCGGAAAAATATCGCGCCTTCTTATCAGGCACAATTAGGTCTAACGGAGGTTAACTCGATTAACGAATTAATTAAGTATGGAAGACTTATCGAAGAAAGGGTTCAAGCGATGAATAGTTATGTACCGCCTAGTCGGAAACGCTCCGATCTAGAAGTAGATTTAGCGTACGTGGGAGAAACCCCACCGATTGTCACGATCAAGAAGAAGGAAGTACCGATCCAGGAAGTAAAGATAACGCCGAGTAGAGTTGAGGGAAGATCATGTTGGAATTGTCAGAAGACCGGACATTTAGCGTCGAGTTGTAAGGATACCATTAAGAATCGTTATTGTTATCGTTGTGGAAAGAAGGATTTTACGGTTAAGAATTGTCCTAAGTGTTCGAATTCGGGAAACGGATTACGGAGACAATAAAGAGCCGCGTATTGTCTTCTAGAATTTTTGTTAAGTCGGCAGTGTATTATAATTCATTAAGAGCTAGGGATGACGCGAAATTTTTAAAGACTAAAGTTGTTTTGGATTACGTTTTTGATTCTAAAGATTCAGATGAAAGACCATTTGTGAACGTTAAAATTTACGGACAAGAGTTATTAGGTTTGTTGGATAGTGGGTCAACTAAGACCATATTAGGAGAAAAAGGTTGGAAGAAATTAAGTCATTTAGGAGTTAAGTTAGATAAACAATTTACGTCAACGTGTGTTGTAGCAAACGGTCAGTCAGTTAGGAGTATAGGTACCGCGACTGTACCAATCGAAATTAAAGGAAAGGTTGTCATTATCAGTGTTCTTGTCGTACCGGATATACCGCACCATCTTATTTTGGGAGTAGATTTTTGGAAACAGACCAACATCATACCGGATTTACGTAAAGGCGAGTGGAGATTTGAAAATTTAGAAACAATTGAAGCTTTGGAGAATGGAGAGCCTGGAATACAGTCCCGATTAGATTTGAGTAGCGATCAATTGCAGAGATTAGACAAGTTAGTCACCGATTATTTCACGTCTATCGAAGGTAAAGAAATTGGATGTACTTCTTTAGTTCAACACCATATTAAGACCAATAGCGAACCAATTAAGCAACGATATTATCGTGTGTCACCGTTTATTCAGCAACAAATAGATCTCGAGTTGGAAAAATGTTGAAGATGGATGTGATTGAGAAATCTAATAGCGCTTGGTCAAGTCCGATACTACTAGTAAAGAAGAAGGATGGGAGTTATAGGTTTTGCGTGGATTTTCGAAAAGTAAATAAAGTTACCGAGCGAGATGCATATCCGTTACCGTACGTTTCAGCAATTTTAGACCGTTTACGTGACGCAAAATACATATCGTCGTTGGACATTAAGTCAGCGTATTGGCAGATACCAATGGCTGAAGACTCTAAGCAATATACCGCTTTTACTGTACCCAACAGGGATTATTTCAGTTTAAACGACTACCGTTCGGTTTGGCTAACGCACCAGCCAGTTGGCAACGATTTATTGACCGAGTTTTGGGACCAGAGTTAGAACCTTATGTTTTCGTTTATCTTGATGATACGATTATTTGTACACCTACATATGAGAAACACCTAGAAGTTCTACAGGAAGTTTTCGTCGATTTACCGAGGCAGGAATAACGTTAGGCAGGGACAAATGTACCTTTTGTCAATCGGAGTTACGATATTTAGGTTACGTAATTAACGCGGATGGGTTATCGGTAGATCCGGACAAAGTTAACGCAATTTTAAAGATACCGACACCTAAGAGTGCTACGGAAGTAAAGAGAGTTATCGGAATAGCTAGTTGGTACCGTCGTTTTATTCAAAATTTTTCTACGATTATAGCGCCTTTAACGAAATTATTAAAGAAATTTGCAAAATTTGTTTGGGATGAAGATTGTGAGAAAGCTTTCGGAATTATTAAGGATTGTTTAGTTACCGCACCTATATTATCGTGTCCAGATTTTTCGCTACCGTTTACTGTGCAAACTGACGCTTCGGATTATGGAATTGGATCAGTACTAACGCAGACCATTGATGGTGAAGAAAGAGTCATTTGTTATAACAGCAGATCATTGACGAAAAATGAAAGAAAGTTTTCGACTACCGAAAAAGAGTGTTTAGCAGTACTTTGGTCAGTAGAGAAATTACGTCCATATTTGGAGGAGCAGAATTTACGGTTATTACCGATCACGCATCGTTAGTTTGGCTACATAATTTAAAGGAACCTACCGGTCGATTAGCGCGTTGGGCTATACGCCTTCAGCAGTATAGTTTTGAGATCATTCATCGTAAAGGAAAGGATCATGTTGTACCGGATACATTATCGCGTTCCGTACCAGTTATTGACGCACTTGAAGTGACGAGTAAACCCGATGTTGACTTACCAGATGAGACTATAGTAGGAGACGAAGAAAAGGAAGTAGAAGATGTAAAAGATGACGATAAGTGGTTGACGCGGATGAAGAAGAATGTTAAGGCAAGACCTATCGCGTACCCGCAATGGCGGATAGAAAATGGAAAGTTATTGAAGCATGCGAAGTGTAGTTATCCGAAGTTGAGAAACGATGAGGAACAGTGGAGAGTTGTAGTGCCGAAGGGAGAACGTTCCCAGATATTATCGCAGTGTCATGATGACCCTAGAGCAGGACATGCAGGAATTTTTAAGACTTATGAAAGAATTTCACGACAGTATTATTGGCCAAAATTAAAGGCAGATGTAGTACGTTATGTTCGACATTGTGAGACTTGTATTAGACATAAACCGGAACAGAAGAAACCGGCCGGCCTCATGGCAAAACATCCCGTTATCGACAAGCCTTGGCAAATGATTGCCACGGATATTGTAGGACCGTTACCGAGATCCTCTCGAGGATATTCATATGTTTTAGTAGTTGCCGATTATTTTTCGAAATTTGTACTTTTCTTTCCGTTACGTGCCGCTACCGCTGCAAGTGTAGTTAAGAATATCGAAGAGAATGTTTTCTTATGTTTGGAGTACCGTTGTACGTTTGTGTGACAATGGATCACAATTTAGGAGTAAAGAATTTCAGAAAATGGTTACGTCCTATAACGCCAAAATTATATTTAACGCAAATTACCATCCTCAGGCGAATCCATCAGAACGTGTTAATAGAGTTATGAAGACGATGTTAGCGTCGTATATCGAAGATAATCAACGTAATTGGGATAAGTATTTAGCGCAAGTTGCCTGTGCCATTCGCACAGCAACTCATGAAGTTACCGGCCTTACGCCTTATTTCGCGAACTTTGGGAGAGAAATGATCATAGACGGATCACAGCAGGGTATACCGACGAACAGTACCGATCTAGATAATGTAAATTTTGCCGACAGAACACCGTTGTTAGAGAGAAGTGAAATTTTTCGTGTTGTTTATAACGATATTAAGAAAAGACTTAATGCCGCGTATATTAAGAGTAAACAAAATTATGATTTACGTAGACGTTTAGCGAATTTTGAAGTAGGAGATACCGTATGGCGGAAAAATTATGTTTTATCGGACGCGTCTCGTTATTTTGCAGCTAAGTTAGCGCCTAAATTTATCGGTCCATTTTATATTAAGAGAAAGGTTTCGTATCAGACTTACGAACTGTCTGACGCTTCAGGAATTTCGAAGGGAGTGTGGAATGCTAAAGATCTTAAGCCAAATCCTAATGTCGATTAAGTCCTCTTGGACGTTTTCTCTGTGTAGGGACGGAGTAAGAATTTTCCTACAGCAGATGCCACTGCTTGTCGTAAGAGGCGACTAATCAAGTAGGCGTAGCGAGTTTGGTTGGAGGTGTTGCGATTTTGGGTCTTGCGTATACGGTTGTGGAATAACGGAAAGCGGGGATCTCGTGAACCGTGGCCCGGCCTCTTCCGTATGCTCTCGACGCGGAGTTTCAGTGCACCAGCCAAACGCGTGTACCGTTGTTGCACCTTGTTGTGCTTTTTCGGATCCTTAGCGGATCATTTTTGGGTTTGTCGTTTATCGTGGATTTGATCCAATTTTATTTTGTCTTCTCGACTTTGACTTATACCGAACGTGATTGTGGAGTTTGTGGAGTTGGTGGAGTTTTGTTGAGTTTGTGGGAGTAAATGTTTGTAGTTAGGGTTAGTTTTGTTTTTGTTCCTGGCGTAGGTTGCCGGTAGAGTTAAGTTGTTTTTCGGATATATTTTCCGAAGGAAAATATTTTTGTAAGGGGAGTGTCAGGGTATTTTGAACACCCTGTATACGTAGTGGGTAATTTTGTTTGTAGTTCTATGTACTTAGTTAAGATTCCGTATATAAATTTTTTTTTGTGGTCAAATTAAGTTTCATAGTAAATTTCGCTTTAATGTGTGTGGTGAGCTTTAGATTCTTTGTTTGTGAAATTATTATTCCGAAATTTAGGTTGTTTTTCCTTATTATTCTCGTTTATAGAAGTTTGGTTAACGTTTATTTGTAAATAGTTGTATATAAGTTTAATTAAGGTTTATTTCGTTTGATTTCCGAAAATATAATAGAAAGTTCTGTAAAATGACGTAATTTATAGAAAGAGTGTAGAATTATCGGCGTATGACGTCATGGTCGCGCCATACAGACGCTTACGTATAGTTGTCCAGTTTATTATTAGGTATTTTGGTTTTGATTCATAGAGATTGCATGTGGGCCTTATTGTTCGTACTTTAAGGTAAACATACAGAGGCTGTATTCGTTGATCTTGCTGACGGTTAGTTTTCAAAATTTACCGAGTCCTTACGGACGAAAACGAAATTGTAGTACGGGGGTACTTTGGTTTCCCCTTCCGTTTTTTTAATTGGTTGAATTATATTAGATAAGATTTTTTTATGAGTAGTGGGATGCAAATTCAAAGATGGATTTTTGTGAATACTTTGGGGCAGTCTTAGACAGGTCTCGTTTTCGAGTAGTTGCACGTTGCCGCTTGTGTTACGCTTAGGGGGGTAGTTTAGAACGTTGATACTTTGGACCTTGTGGTGTTTAACGAACGTACTTTTTGTGTAATAAGGGTAGTTTAACTACTGAAGTAACCTGTGAAAGGGATTTATGAAAATTGTTCATTCACCAAAGGATTATACCTAGTGCCGATTTCGGTTTTACGTAAAATTACCTGGAGGACATCTTCGTGTTTTTTTAGTGCGTCGATGGACTTTTGGTTTATATCGCCTTTGCGGATTTGCTTAAAATCATCGTTCTTACAGTGCCACCTATTTATCGTACAAAGCGTGTGTAAAGATAAAGAAACTATCGCAATATATTAAAATATATTTAGTTATTTAAACAAATTATTAAGGAGTTTTAGTGGAAAATAAAATTATTTAAAAGAACATTAAAAGCTAAAAGTTATCAAA
Organism: Vesta saturnalis; assembly: GCA_036346205.1. Lineage (NCBI taxonomy): Eukaryota > Metazoa > Arthropoda > Insecta > Coleoptera > Lampyridae > Vesta > Vesta saturnalis. The sequence goes on from JARFJB010000187.1 coordinate 2,545,809, forward strand.
CAATTTTTGAACGCTCACATTATTATTGTACAATAAGTTTTGGTTAATGCAGTAACATTTTGACGAGTTAACTTAAGAAGTTGTTCGTGTATAAAAGAATATCAGTCAACATTTATCTTCATCTTTTGCCGGACCTAGGAGTTTCCATTCCCGTTATAGATGTAGCCGATCACCTGGTTCGTACCATCCGTTGTAACACAGAGGAGGTGCTATCTAGACCTTGTAAGGTATTATAACATTGTGTTTTTTATTGAAAACTTTTAAGATTGTTGTGTGTTTCGAATTATCTTATTTGTTGAAGGTTTGAAAGCGGAGTTGTGTATCGTTTTTTTTTTGCTAATTTAAACTGTGTTTTGAATTTAGTTATTGGAATTAATCGTAACTCTAACGCTCCGCCTTCACACTTTTTTTATTTTATTAGTAAAGGGCAATTGACCCTGTAGTTGTGTGGATATATAATCCACGGTTTATTTATATTTAGGTTAAACGATTTAGTACGGCGTAAGCAGATTCTGATCAGACGACCTGACGCCTAATAAGCCTTTGTATTATTTTTTTTGTTTTGTTTATACGCATTTTCGTATGTCTATATTTATACTGATTTTATTATTTTATTATAGCTTTGTTTTGTTTTATAAATGTGTTTGGTATTCTCTGAAAACCCTTCTGTGTTGCATACCAGTTTTTTTGTTTTGCAAATTTACCGATAATTTAAGTTATAACGTAACGAAGTTAGTTTTTTTATTATTGAGTAATAACGTAATTTTTGTTTCTATTTTATTGAGTAATAGCGTTCTTAATATTTAGTGTTTTATTTGAATTTTCTGTGTTTTGTTTTGATTATTGGTTAACGTCAAATTATTTACACGGAGGTGTATTAACGTAACGTTATTGAGTGTTGATCACGCTTTTATTTGACAAGTGTGTAGTGTTTTTTTTTAAGCCCGATTTTAGGTGGTTTGCTGAATTGCTGTCCAGCACACCTGGAATTGATTACGAATAGGTAAGCGCATGTTTTTTGGATGTTTAGACACGCTATGTACTCGTAATTTTGGCACGACAACCCTTATTTTTGTCTATCAAATATCCTGGCGCCCTTAACCGAAACGATTTTGACTTCATCCCCTATTTTGACTAACGTACGATTTATTATTCTGGATGTGCAAAATTATTAACATCAATCCACGATCCGCACGCTGACTAGTCGAAGCAAAAAGGGGCCAATTTATCTGTAATCCCGTTCTACCACCCGTTTATACCGTTACATAGGGTGTCACATTACTTTACAAATCGCTGATACGTCCATTGGTATTACATGAGTGTACAATTTGGGGTAACACATCACAAACTAACCCAAACAGAATCCAAGTACTACATACTATAGTAATGAGAACGGCAGTGAATGCAGACTGATTTGTTACAAATAAACAACTCCACAACGAACAATCCATGAACACATTAAGAAATTAACCAAGACATTAAGAAATTATCCAAGAACTTCCATCTAAAACTTAACGAGTGTACGGGTGCAACCTTTTATGAACTCGGACGGAAAGAGATACATACCAGATTAAAACGAAAACTCCCGCAAGACATTTACTTCAATGAAACTAGTAGTGATGAGGACTAACAGAGACTAACTAAACGGTGGTGACAGTTAATCAAACAAATAAAATGTTCAATTAGGTGTTATTTACCTTTCTGTTATTATGTTATGTGACTATACTTAAGATATCTACCCTGCATAACAATTATTGTTGTTGAGCTGGTAAAACCTTAATAAAAAAAAGAATATTTAAAGAGAAAGTATCTAGATATAGTACATCCTTTAGATAAATAACTTAGTTTATGTTATGAACTTTGGGTAATATGTCGTTGAGATTATAATGTTTTTAGTTCTTTGATATGAGTCAGATTACATATCAAAGCTTGGCAAATTACGACTACGTCTTGTGGTTACGTGCGCGGAAATGCCCGAAACGACCACTTATGCTAAAACTGAAGTTGGGAGGAGTACTATGTTTTGGTGTCGTAAAAAGTAAAAATTGCCATTGCATGGCGTAGGAAAAGTTATAAATGTGAATAAATTACGCCACAGGAGGAGCAAGAGAGGAACAAACAGCTCAGTACCGTAAGTTAAGAAAATTGACTCGCTACAAGAAAAAGTAAGATTATGAAGAAGTTTATGCCCTAAATAGTATCGGTGCCCATTAGCGTACTGAGTTTCAAAAATACCATGCAACAGCGGGTAACGCTACACTTGCTTCCGATCTGAACCGCCTAACGAGTCCAGACTGTAGGAGTAGCTTAAGCCGATGGGCTAGAATGTGTTTAAGAAACGCTCCCCGACGCCAAGTTAACTGACTCCCTCACATAACAAAATTCTGATCAAATTAAAAGCCAGACCAACATGCTAAACCCTCTCTGCGGAAAGACGATGGCAACAGCTAACTTACCATTTATCACCAGCAGACAAAATACATTGTTGGCAGGATCCAGGGTAACACCAATGCCACCAAAAGCATCTTAAATCGCCCTGTTCTAAACCCACGGCAACCAAAGAGATCTTGCAGCAAACCTGATTCAATTACTTGTCGACTTACCTAGCGAATCATCAGAACGAACTACCAGATTAATACCTATTTCCTTTCTTTCCTTGAACACAAAAATACAACAAAGTTGGAACATAATCAATACAATACAATTACTTAACTACAAAAATCCAACGATCCAAGACTGGAGAAGGAACAAGTTCTTAAACAGCCAGCAGAGTATTCAAGTACGAACCTATAAACATGAGTTCCAACTCATAAACTAATAACGACTTAAAAATAAAGGAAATCACTAAGTTACCGGTAGTTGAACCGTTTCACATTCGGTCAGCTCCGAACTTATTGGTGCTGCAATTCCCTTCCGTCAACCGCTGCTGAACCTTTTCCAAATGGAACTATGTTAGCTACACAAGCCTACCTTACTTTAAAATGTCCATGAGTTTGGTGATATAACTGACACCTTCTGTTCTGTAACATATTGCATAAATCGGGTCAACTGCACCTCCTCAAGTACTATGGTCGCGCTCGCGCAAATCCACCCGTCGTATAACCAATATTGTGTGTTTCTTGTAAGCCGAGAACTGCTATTATTACACTAGTCGCGGGTGCGCGTGTGCTTTATCACATAGGTCTACGCACGTGGCACCAAATTACACAGGTATCGCGCTTGCAGTAGAACGTCATCGCAGTGCAACGACTTACCCAGTGACGTTGTCATAACTGGAAATTAACCCTAAACCATTAAACCTAGCACGTCACGTGCGAACCATTGCGGGAAGGATATTGATTAAAGGTATCTATTTGTTTTGATTACTTATGCACATTGACCATTAGTAATCATTGAACTGACTTTCCGTGACCCTGGTGTCCTAAGTGTAACATTAACCTGTAAATACACTTATATTTCTACATACAGGGTGTCCCAACGATAGAGTAAAGTAAGTTTATGCTTAACTAGAATTATTTGTGTAAATATTGTATGGACCATGGGGTAGAGGTAAGAAGTGTGCATTTTTTTAAAATATTGGAAGTTATACAGGGTGTGCCAGAAAAGTAGGACGTGAAAAAGTATGATTTTTTTTAAATAGAACACCCCGTATTTGATTTTAGTTTTTAATTCTACGTGTCCATACAAACATATTTTGTCATACAAAAGATTGGCTGAAAGTTTTTAGTTCTTGAGATATTCGCGTTTAAAGATTATTATGGTCATTTTCGTGGGGTTGATGAATGGGCAATTGTTCCGTTATTTCACAATAAAAAAAATTGATATTTCGTGTGAAAAATGAGTGATATTATACTAACGTTTAGACTGAGTAGTATTTCTAATTTTCTCAACAGGGTGTTTGTTATAACCATTCAAATTTGAAAATTCTCAAATTAACAAAAATCAGTTTTTTTTTCTTGCACACCCTATATATTTTTATTTCATTTTATTCGGAATTAAAAATCTATCATTTTGTCAAATATATCCTATATCTATCTTTGATAGTTTTCGAGGAATTTCGATTTTTCACACTAGCTACTTTATTTTCGATAACATTGCATTGCATGGATCTTGGTAGCCATGGAAAATAATAATTGCGTTACTAAGATACAAAGGTTTCCTACTTGTCAAAATAAACATATATTAAATTTGTCGTTTTCGCATTTAACTTGTTATCAATTCTTGTATCAATTATGGATTATTCGACAAATGAATTAATTGATATGATATACGTGTTGAGCGAGGCTGAAAAAAACCCTTTATTGGCACAACGAATCTACAAAATGAAATATCCTGAACGTCTAATACCTACTACTGTTGGCTTGGAAAATTTGATGGATAGATTTGATTCTAGCGGTAGTGTTAAATACTTCAAACGTAAAGTTGTTAATAAAAGGGCAGCTAATAAAGAAAAAGAACTTGAAATATTATTAAATATTCAAGAAAATCCCCAAGTGAGTTCTAGAACATTAGCGACGATATGTGATACCTCCAAATCAAACGTGAATCGAACAACGCTGAAGTATAAGTACCATCCCTATCACATTGAGCTTCATCAAGAATTGCGAGAAGAGGATTTTGCAAGACGAATTGAATTCTGCAATATCATTAATCAACGGCTGCAATTAAATAACAACTTTTTGTGCTCCATAATGTTTTCCGATGAGGCGACGTTTAAAAGTAATGGGGCTGTAAATCGGCATAATATGCACTATTACGCCATTGATAATCCATTTTGGCTACGAGAAGTTCAAAACCAAAATTATTGGTCACTAAATGTGTGGTGTGGTATGCTTAATGACCAAATTATCGGTCCCTATTTTTTTGATGATCCATTAACGGGCCGCAGTTATTTGCATTTCTTACGTGAAGAATTGCCTGTGTTACTTGAGGATATCAATTTAGAAAGACGACTAAATATGTGGTCGCAACAGGATGGTGCACCTCCACATTTTTATCGGGACGTAAGGGAATTCTTGAACCAGCAGTACCCGGAGAAATGGAGAGGACGTAATGGCTTTATATTATGGCCACCCAGGTCATGCGATTTAACTCCACTGGATTTTTTCCTATGGGGATACATAAAAGATCGGGTGTATATTATTAAACCTACAACAAGGGAGGACATGAAAAATAGAATTCGCGAAGCTTGTCGCACAGTGACTCCTCTTATGTTATCCGAAGTGAGACAGAACATGAGAAAAAGGCTCAATATGTGTATTCAGCAAGAAGGCCGTCTATTTGAGCATTTACTAAGACGCAATGTTGAATAATTATTGAATTACTGTTTCTCATTAATAAAAACTGTTAATATTCTCGCTTAGGTGGTTTGTTTTATTTCGTCGCAATTGTTTTCCATGGATACCACGATCCACAATAATGTTATAGTATCGTATGTAACGTAGCTAGTGAGAAAAATATTTTGACAAGTAGGAAACCTTTGTATCTTAGTAACGCGATTATTATTTTCCATGGCTACCAAGATCCATGCAATGCAATGTTATCGAAAATAAAGTGGCTAGTGTGAAAAAATCGAAATTCCTCGAAAACTATCAAAGATAGATATAGGATATATTTGACAAAAATGATAGATTTTTTAATTCCGAATAAAATGAAATAAAAATATATAGGGTGTGCAATAAAAAAAAACTGATTTTTGTTAATTTGAGAATTTTCAAATTTGAGAAAATTAGAAATACTACTCGGTCTAAACGTTAGTATAATATCACCCATTTTTCACACGAAATATCAATTTTTTTTATTGTGAAATAACGGAATAATTGCCCATTCATCAACCCCACGAAAATGACCATAATAATCTTTAAACGCGATTATCTCAAGAACTAAGAACTTTCAGCCAATCTTTTGTATGACAAAATATGTTTGTATGGACACGTAGAATTAAAAACTAAAATCAAATACGGGGTGTTCTATTGAAAAAAAATCATACTTTTTCACGTCCTGCTTTTCTGGCACACCCTGTATAACTTCCAATATTTTAAAAAAATGCACCACTTCTTACCTCTACCCCATGGTCCATACAATATTTACACAAATAATTCTAGTTAAGCATAAACTTACTTTACTCTATCGTTGGGACACCCTGTACATATTACGGTAGAGCCATTTTATATTAATTTCCAGAAAAATCTGAAAATACCTTTGTACCTTTCCGTATCTCCTCCCTTTGTGCAACCTTTGTAAATTTTACAACACCTATGTACACTTTTAGTACTTCACTCTAGTTATTATTTAGTAAAATTAGATTCTGTAGTTGGCATTATACACTTATCAAACTCTGACGTTAATAGTAGGTTAATTTTTGCGTTTTCATCTTGTACATATTTCATAAATTTGTTTTAACATCTCAAGGAATTATAAAACCATATTACCATTTACTGACGACGATAACTGTAATTGTTACCCAAACGCGTATATTTATATAAAATATAAACAGAAAATTACACGATTAATGACTCAAAGGATATGTGTTCGAACACTTATGATCATTAAGTAAGATCTACTTCAGATTTTATTTAAATCAACACCCAGAAAATTGATTTTACTGACATGTACATCTCAATAATGAAAGCAGTCTTGCAAACACCCATAAACTCAAATTACTTAAGGTAAGTAGGTACCCCAAGACTGAAAAATGGCCCCAATTTAATTCAACAAACTTGATTACATTTTTTTTAGATATTTAACAATACATACAGATAATAAATACAAAGTATATGGATAACCACATAAAGAATACAAGTATCGTGTTATATTGATGATGCACTGCTCAAGAGTCTTCGTCCTCTTCAGCACGCGGGTTGTGTGGTTGTAGGATAGGAAGTAGTCGCCTTTCCGGATAGTGCTTACCCAAAAATGGGCGAGGATCACCCCCCACAGGTCAGTCGCAGTTTGCGCTTTAGCTAATGCCGTTGCCACTTTTCGGATAAATCTAACCATCCGAGGAAGCCAAGAATGGTGTCTAACCCTAAAGCGGGTGGAACGGGAGTTTTGTCGATTACGACCCTAACCGCATTCGGAACCTTCGCCTTCCCTCTACCGCTCGCCGTCGCTTTGGCGTAACTAACACCGATTCCGTATTGAGAGGGTGTCGCTGTCGGCGATCTCTTCTTCTGTCTTTATTGGCGTGGTTCGTCAGTCTGCTTCCCCTGGGGCTGCGGGAGAAAATTTCGGGCATCCCCGCAGTTGGCCGGGTGATCACCCCCGCAGTTCAGGCACATTGTGAAACAAGAAATAGGACTAATGCCGCGTCTGTGTACTTTGGAACAAATTTCGCTCTTGGAGATTTCTACAGGCACTCTCCGTAGAACTAGTTTTAATGTACGTTTACTCGTTGCCTGATAGGTATAATACCATTTCATTCCATAAACAGTGGTCGTTACGAGCGTGGTCAGGCGGTTTATCGATGTCTTCTTTGGCTTCTTCTTCTGTAGTCGGAATTCTTTGTTGGGCGATGATGATTGGTCGTGGATTGGTGGCGCTACTAATACGGTCGCGGTAGCCAAAATCTCTTCTGTCTTCGTTTATTCCGTCTTCTATCTCTTTTTTCTTTTCCTGTTGTTGTCCTGGCTGATAGGGGACTCCCAAGGCAGGTTTAACAGCGAAGGGATGTCCTATGGGGCTGGTGCGTTGTTACGGTTTTGAGCGATTAACTTGAAGTTAGCTGTTCCGAACGTAGACAGCGACTGCAATGCCGCCTTTGGTCTTTAACCAAATTTTACTTATATTAATAATATTTGACACTAGCCTATTAAAAATTTAACTGCCTTCAACATTTTCACTGAGTTAACTAGCACCTAGCCGTTTATTACGTTGGAGATACCCGTGATTCTATAACTTGCAACATATATTTGTGCTATTAAGCGCTAATAATGTAAAAAAGCAATTACCTCATTTAGGACAGTTCAAAATCGATGGTTTTGTAAATTACTTATACTGCTTTCTGTTAAAATTCAGCTTGCGCCACCGCTATTTCGTGAACTTGACTTGTTGACATTTCGTTATTTTCTATTTTCGATTATCTACTCTTGTGTTTGGGTACATTCGGGATTAATTAATTAAAAGGATATATTTTTATTCAATTTTTAACTTACTTCTAGTTTGAACGATAGCAGCCATTGCCATTGAAACCTGAAAAGGCTTTGTAAATTGAAATGTAATAAATGTGATAAAGACCGTTTTTAAATTTTTTTTTGTAATTCTTACATTGAAGAGCGTATAGATTACTACTTGGGTTAAAGAAGATTGGTTATGATCCTTATCCAACATTAAGAATTTTTGTACTTAGCAGATGGATAAATTAATGTTTCGTAATCTATGAGTTGTTCGAAGTATATACGTTATAGCCAGTTTAAGCTAATTATATACGCGGAGGATCGTCTGCAAACAGCAAATTTAGTTTTTGTGAGCAGCACTTGCAAGCACTATATATTTATCTTAACACCTTCTATAAATGTCATTAATATGGACTTTTGAAACAAAATTTAGATGAGTCGAGATGAAGATAGGAAAGATTAGTACGATTTTGGGTATAGTTATATATTTTTAGCGTTAATTTATTTAAATTAAAGTTTATTTTTAATTTATGTACACGGTACTTGAGCACACCTAATTTCTGCATACAATATTAAAGAAACGCCTTTATAAGGTTGATAAGATTACTTTCTCGGCGCTTCTTTAATCCCCTTTAGAAAATCTCATTTCAATTTTTTTTGTACTTTATTCCTTAATTATTCCTATCTTAAAATCGCTTTCCTTAGGATTAATAGTACTTTTCGTAAAGACTCTTTCTTAAACTCAACACTACTTATTAATCCTTAATAAATTTTCAAGTGTTGGTAAACTAACCTAATCTGCTAAATATGTAATTTTCGCTTGTATTATTTATGAGGTAAAGCTGAGAGACTTGTTATTAAATGCTAAATAAAGCTTTATTCTTTCTTCCGCGAACTTAGCTAAAGTATATGAAAAGCAATTATAGAGTTATTCACCTTTAATTCCGAGCTTTAGAATTTTATGTAAGAGAATGAGGGAAATGTTTAGTAAATTAAAGAAAAAGTTTCGGAGTTTTGTCGCAGACGATAGAGTGTGCGATTGGTTAGATAAATCAGTGAGCTTTACTGTGGAGAGTTG